>RJWM01000355.1:127697-206788 GCA_004363535.1 Dasyprocta punctata | reverse complement strand
ATACAGGATTGTGAGCTCTCTATTTTGTTTTCATTATGCGGGATTGCTTTTGATGTTCTGTGTCTCTTGTGATTTCACATGCATTTTAACATTGTGTTCTTTAGTTCTGTGAAGGATGCTGTTGATATTTTGATTGAGATTGCATTAAATCCATGTATCAGTTTTGGAAGTATGGTCAATTTGAGAACTTTGGTTCTGCCTATCCAGGTTTAGAGGCTGTCTTTCCATTTTCTGATGTATGCTTCAATCTCCTTTTTCAGAGTACTGTAGTTTTTGTTGTATTTCACTTCTTCGATTAGGTTAATTCCTAAGCATTTAATTTTTCTTGCTATTACTGTGAATGTTATTGTTTTCCTAATTTTTTCTCGTGGGGTTCATTTTTGGTGTGCAATATCAGCAATAAGCCCCAGCATTGTTGGTGCAGAAATAAAGCACTCAGACACCAAGAAATCTCAACAAGGCAAATGTACTTCTGCAGAAGGGTGTGCTACTCCCATAAGGCAAGGTAGCAAGCACTCTAAGAGGCAGCCACTCTCTTTGGGATCATGGGATAAAGTGTACTTTTTCATGGTACATGACCTTTTTGACAATTTGTTTCATTTTGTTTACCATTACCTTGTTGAGGATATTTGCATCTGTGTTTATTAAAAAGATTAGCCTGTAGTTTTCTTTTTCAGTCGGGTCTTTGTCTGCTTTTGAAGTCAGGCAGCCTCTAGGAACAAGTATGGAGGAATTTCATTAAGGGAATTCCAGGAATTTCATTAAAGAGCTTGAGGAGCATTGAGATTATGTCCTCACTGAAGGTCTTATAGAATTCAGCAGTGACTCCATCAGTCTAAAAGCTGGGCGTGGTGGCACACGCCTTTAATCCCAGCAGTTAGGTGACTGAGGTAGGTGGATCCTTGTGAGTTCAAGGCCGGCTTGGGCTACAACACTAGCACAAGGCCAGCCTGAGCTACTTAGTGCGACCCTGCCTCAAAAACTAGGACTGGGAGTTTGGGTCAGTGGCTTAAGCGCCTGTCTGGCAGGTGCCTGTCTGGCAGGCGTGAGGTTGTGAGTTCAAGGAAGTCCTGGACTTTTTTCTTAGTTGGTAGATTTTTTCTTAATTGCTTTAGCTCTTATTGGATTTTTCAGCATTTTGATTTCTTCTTGGTTCAGTTTTGGTATGTGTCTGGGAATTTGCCCATTTTTCAAAATTCTACAGTTTGTTGGAATACAAGTTTTCATTGTAGCTACTAATGACCTTCTAGATTTTAACTGTGTTTGTTATGATTTCATCTTTTTTCATTTCTAATTTCACTGATATGTATTTTTTCTTTCCTTCTTTTGGTAAGTTTGGCTAAGATTACTTTTTTTCTATTTTTTTATTCTTTCTTTCTTTCTTTTTTTTTTTTTTGGTACCTGGGATCGAACTCACAACCTCACGTCTTCCAGACAGGTGCTTACACCACTGAGCTAAATCCCCAGCCCTATTTTTTGAGACAGGATCTCACTATGCAGTTCAGGCTGGCTGTGAACTCACTTTGTAGATCAGGCTGGTCTCTAACTCACAATGATCCTCCCGAGTGCTGGGATTAAAGGCATGCTCCACCACGCCTGGCTTATTTTTTTTATTCTTTCAAAGAACTAGCTCTTTGATTCACTGACTTTTTTGCATTTTTTTTTTTTTTTTAGTTTCAATTTTATTAATTTCTGTTCTGATCTTTATTATTTCCATCATTGTTCTGGGTTTGGGTTTGAACTGTTTCTTCTTCTATTTTATTGAGGTGCTTCATAAGATTATTTATTTGAGCTCACTCTGTTTTTCTGATGTAAACATTCACAACTTCTTAGAATTGCTTTCATTATGTCCCTTAGGTTTTAGAATTTGTATTGGCATTTTCATTTGATTCTAGAAATGGTTTATTATTTGAATGTTCAGGAATGTATTATTTAATGTCCAGTTGTTTATAAAAGTTCTGTGGTTTCTTTTGCAACTGACTTATAATTTCAGTGTAGCATGAACTGATAGGGTTCATGAAATTATTTCAATTTTTTTGTTCTTATTTAAGCAGACTTTATGGATCAGGGTGGTCTGTTTTGGAGAAAGTTTTATATCCTGCTGAGAAGGGTGTGTATTTTGTTAAAGTAGAGTAGAACACACTGCAAGTATCTATTAAGTCCATTTATTTGAAGGTTCAGCTCTGATATTTCTTTGTTAATTGTTTTTAGTTGATCTGTGTTTTCATAAATGTGGGTTATTGATGTTACACACTATGATTGTGTTTGAGACTGTCTCATTTTTATGGTCTCCCATCTGTTTAATGAAGTTAGGTGCCCCAATATTTGGTGTATATATGTTTATGATTATTATCTCTTCTTACTGAATTACTCCCTTAACTAATATGCAGTGATCTTTTGACACTTACTAGTTTTAGCTTGAATTTTACTTGCCTGAGAATAAAACTGCTATCCCTGCCTGCTTTTACCTTCCTGGAACATGGAATATTGGTTTCATCATTTGACTTTTAGTCTATGAATTTAGATTTAGTCTATAAATTTAGAATTTAATCTATGAATTGTTAGATTTTTAGTCTATGTATTTCTTTTTGGATTAGATGAATTTGCTGGGTTCTGTTTCTTTATCCAGTGTATCTATGTCTTTAACTGGGGAATTGAGGCTGCTAACATTGAGTTTAACTATTGCTAAAAATTATTGCCTTATTCCTACCATGGTATTATTTTTCCATTGTTCTGTTCATTATTTTTCTTTTTTTGTTCAACTCCTTGCATTGCTTGATGTATACATTCCATTTGACTTTTTGAGGTTTTCCTCCAATTTTGAAAGACAGTTTTGCAGGGTATTTTATTCTAGTTAGAAGTTGTCTTCCTTAATGCTTCACTCCAAGCTCTCCTGACCTTTAAAGTTTGTGTTGAGAAGTCTGCTGTAATCCTAGTAGGTTTGCCTTTATATATGATTTTTTTTCTTTTCTTTCACAGCTTTTATGATTCTGTTTTTTGTTAAACATCTGGGATTTTACTGTGATGCACCATGGTGAGCTTCTTTCTTCACGGTAGCTGTTCGGTAGTCTGTACCCTTGTTTACCTGCATATTGAGTTTATTTCTCATACTTGGAAAGTTTTCTGCTATGATTTCTGTAAACAGATTTTTAAATTCCATGTATACATGACAACTTTCTTGATACTACTTGTGCCCTGGGTTTCTGATTGTCCCTACCACTTTCATATTTTCCATGCTTGGTTTATCCCTATTACAAAAGTCTAGTATCTTATGTTTAGCTCTAAGGTTCTTCTGTAGTTTGGATCAAATCCCATGGTATATAAATATGTTTCCCAAGAATATTTTAGGAAAGTTTAATAAGTCCACAAATTAATTATATATTCAGCAATTCAAAGTGAAAGACTCAAGAAATTCCATAAAACCAAGCCTAGGTGATGTAATATGTTAAGGTAAGTGGCTCACTAGTTTTTCTTTTTCTATTCTAAGCATTGTTGTTTCATTTTACTTTTTTATTGTTGACCATTTTCTCTTGTTTGGCAGGAAAAAAGTAACTTCTCTTAGAGGGAAACAGTGATGAAAGATTGCTGTAACAGATTTCATGAGTGGCATCCGAATGGCAGAGAGCAGAGGATTTAGAAGCAAGGCAGTCATAGAGCTCCCACAGCCTGTTAGTAAGCAATTAACGGTTTTCTGAGGAACTAAATGTGACCATTAAAAGTGATCTGCAAAAGGAGAATTTAGCAAAGTGCGTGGAGAACAGTGAACTCTTAAAACTTTAGCTACAGGATGAAAAAATAAAGGCCTAGGTATCCTCTATAAATGAGAGGCTGCATGAGATCATTTTTCCCTGATCTATAATTTTTTATGGTTCATTCTGTGCTGAGGGGATGTAGCTGGTCTCTGGATTAAAGCAAAATCAAACCTCTTCTTAGTAAATTGAGAAGCAGCGAAGTCTTCTCCATCTCTGGCCTTCTCTTTTCTTCCAATTCTTTTTATTTTCTTTTCCTTCTGTGAAGGCCCTACCTTGCTCTGTGTGTGTGTGTGTGTGTGTGTGTGTGTGTGTGTACATGTTGCTTTTGGCTTATTAGTTTTCTGTTCCTTTTCCTTTTCTTTCTTTCTTTTTTTTTGTGGGGGTGTACTAGGGATTATCCTAAGGACACTGGATCGCTGAGTTACATCCTCACCACCCCCTTTTTAAATTTTGAGATAGGATTTTGCTGAGTTACCCAGACTGGCCTCAAACTTGCAATTCTCCTGTGTCAGCCTTCCAAGCAGCTGAAATTACAGGCATGAACCACTCAACCCAGCCCTACCCTGCTTTTTGATTCTGATGAACTGGTCAAAAACATTCTAGTCTCAATGATAGGAAGAAAGTAGCTTTCAGTATGAAGGGCAGAGAGACTCTTGGAATAAAAGGGGTGGCAAAAGCTTTACTTTTAGTTTGGAAAGTCTTCATAGATAAGATAAAATGAGATACCATAGTTTGGAGAAAAGGCTCAAAATTATTTAATTAGAGAAAATCTTAGGGGTTATTAATAAGATGGATATATTGCTTACCTTCCTGTTGCTGGGACAAAAATACCTGATTTATGCAATTTAAAGGGAAAAATGTTTATTTTGGCTCATGGTTTCAGAGGTTCAGTCCATGGTTGCCTGACCCCAAGGCAGAAGCATCATGGTGGGAGGACGTAGCTGAGGAGAACTGCTCATTTCATGGAAGTCAGCCAGCATGGAGGGAGGAAGGGAGGGAGAGAGAGAGAGGGCAAGGAGGAAGCCAGGGGTAAGAATATACCCACCCAGGTTACGTCCTTGGTGACTCACTTCTTTCACCAGGTCCCCACTTCCTAACAACATATTGGACTATTAACTTACTAATGGATTAATCAGTTGATGAGGTTAGCATTCTATAATCTAATTACATTCCAAAGCCCCTACCTCTGAACATATGAACCCTTGGGGAGATGTTTTTGATCCATATAATAACAGTGGGTCAGCCGCAGAGGAGAGTTTATTTTTCTTAGAATTAGATTCAGTTGCCAAGAGAAATGAACAGATTTAACAATTTTTATGAAACAAGTGTTTTTATGTTTCACAGTAAACACTAGTGGGCTCTAATAAGATCGGTCTTTATCATGTCTTTCTGCCATCTAATGAATTGACTACCATCGTCCAATGAATTTCCTCTTGCTCCAAAATGATTCCTGAAGTTCTATTCATCACATATGCAAGAAGAAGGAAAAAAGGCAAAGGGAGGAAATGAGGTTTCTTAACAATTGTTTAAAAAAATCCAAAAAACAGTAAATTTAGAATTTCAGGGCAAAATTTTTCTTATCTAATTGGTCAGAGCTTGGTCACATGGTCATATCTAGTTGCAAGAGAATAAGGGAAATGTAGTCTTTTAGTAGTTGCATTGACACCCCAAATAAAGTCTGGATTTTGTAACTGAGAAATGCAGAGACAATGCTTCTTGGATATTAACCTGTAGTGTGTGTTACAAAAATCTTTGAAACCCACGAATACCTCTTTTGGAGATGCACATCACTAGAAGCTTTTAGATTTAGGAGGAATACTGTCCTTATTTTCAATACAGAATTGGTTGCGATGAGTCTTAGCAAGAGTATTGGCCTGCGTATAAAAGAATGAAAGCCATAATTTCTGAGAAGGGGTTTACAGGATTTGCTACAAGTAAAGTATAGAGGAATGTAAAAGGAACACTTAGTAATCTTGGATGTTTAAGAATGAGAGTCATTGTCATTGAGAATTCAGAAAGGGATGAGCAGTCCACAATAAAAGGTATACACTTAGCAGTTAAAAAAAAAGTCTGATGTAGGCTTCCAATGTGTGTTTATAGTAGTGGACTAGTACAGGCAGAAAACTTACATAAAATAAATTATGAACTGTATTTAGAAATAAAGCCAGTATATTTTAGTGGTGGGGTTGGCCATTTTATCAAGAAGTTACGTAAAATAAGTAAGCAAAGAAGAACACCTGTAATTAAATGGGCAATATTGGAGCCTGTAGGGAACAAAAGAGTATAGGCTTCTTCTAAAAAATCAGTGGCCACTTGGCCCCAGGCAATTATTGCCATCAAAGAAATCAGGCTTAGATCTATTTTTCAAAAACAGAAATTCAGATTTTTTGCCCTTCCATATTTCTAAATCATCATGGGAGCCAAGCAAGCACAGGTTCAGGTTGAATTTCTCCAGTGGACCTCTGGTTTGTAATCATCAATCTAATTCAATGTCTTTATTTTACAAAGGCAAGCATGTCTTTGGTGGCTTGTGTAGGGTCACATAGCTCTTCAGTGATAGAGCTGGGATGAGAAAATCATTCTTGGATTCTTAGTTGTATTCCTACTGCACCACTTTGTGAGTTAATTTTTGATAGAACTAACAAATGCACATGAAAGTATTAGGCAAAAAGGAATAACGATGGAAATTAGATACATAACATTTGCAGTTAGCTCAATGCTCAGTATTCATAAAGCATCAATCAGTGTTACTTCAATCTCCATCCGAGCTGTTAAAATTATATAACTTAATGAATAAAGTAGTGGGAAAGGAAAAGAAGTTAAAGAGTCATCATCAAACCTTAGGGAGTCTCCATAATTAACAATGGAAATAAGGTAGTTAATTAGCAAAGACTGTATGGAAGGAGAAGTCACAAGCAGCCAGGATTGCTTTGTGAATCTCTTACCTTTACCTTTGCCCTAATTACAGCTTTATGTTGTAAATGTTTTAATTTAAGGGTAATTTTCAGCCCTCTAATGAATTTCTTTCCAATTATATTGCTGCCTTAAATTTAAACCTCATAAAAAAATGTGGTCTTCAGAGAATATTTCTTGTTTCTGGGGTAGAAATGAAATAGATTGATTAACTTTGACTTAAATTGCAAAGGATGTATAGCTGTGTATTGAGATTATCACACAATTAGTGATTAAATGTCTCCAGAATAAATAGCTATTGTCTTTTCAAAAGAGTTTAATTAGAAGAAACAACTTCTGAAAACCCCTCTTATAGTATGTATGTGTCTTTGTGTGACATGAGAATATTCTGGGCTATCTAAACACCATAGATTCCAGGGTAATAAATTTTTTATGTGCCTAATTCTGTTTTTTTTTTTTTTTTCAGGATATTAGACTGTCTTTACCATTTCTGGTATAGATTTCAAAGCGTGCAGTAAAATGTTATGAAGACGTTGTTTAAAGCTTTGAAGAGAAAAATCTCTGAAAATTAGGATTTTTGAATTAGTGTTTGTATTAGATTTTTGACTAGTAAATCAGTGGAAAGACTGTGAGGATCTCTTAGATTGCTTAGTACTTTGGCATTGGGTTTTGGTCACAGTAGAAATGGCCTATCTGTGTGATTTGTTCTCCTGACCTTTATCTCCATAGCACAGAAATACCCATGAGGTCAGTGGTTTTGGGTTAAGGTTATGCATTGATAACTGCCGTGTATTTCACTTCTTATAGTTTGTCAAGTTAGTGCTGACAGTGTAATGTGACCACTAAAATGAAAAAAAAAATTTGCTAGTTCATCTGCTGTTTAACCATGCCCTTATGTGTTTTTCCTTTTCTTTTCAGTCCCAAGGCTCATATAAAGTGCCTATGCATTTCAACACAAAAAACAGATTTTTTTTCTATCACTGATGCTTCTGTGATCATAAAACTAAAGACTGTCTCTCTATCTCCTTGCCAAAAAAGAACACTCAGCAAAGCAGGTCCAGTGCCTTATCTCTCCATCCAGATGGGGATTCTTTGTAAATATACAACCTAATTTTATGGTCTTCTCTCAGTCCTGGTTTCTACAACTTTTAGCAGGAGAAGAATTCTTGCGAAAGTCTCTTAGATGAACTGCAGTATTTCTGTACCTCATATTGGTTATCTCCTGGGATGACTGATAGTCTTTTGAGTAGACTGAACACAGTTATGGGCTGTAAACCAGGGCAGGAGGAGAGAAAGTATACCCCACCACACACACACACACACACACACACATACATTTGAATGAAAATTTCTGAATTACAGGAGCAAAGATTCTGAAATCTGAAGATCAGAGATATCCTTGATAATAGATTCTTGAAAAGAAGTTTAAATCTCTCAGAATGGGCAAATAGAGACCTTTCCCATCTCCTGTGAGTCCTGAGAACTGAGATGTACATTTCAGATGTAACAAGAAAGATTCTACTTTCTTGCCTTTCTTGGCATCGCATATCCCTTTGATAGTCTGACAAAATTATGAATATTTTCCCCAGAAGAAATTTCCATAAGGATGCATACATAGAATTTTACAAATTTGGGCATTCACTTACAAAAACTTGATCATTTATTCACTAAACATTCTTCTGGATGTTTTAGGAGTCCTGAAGACCATGTTCAGAACCTCTGAAAAATCTGAGGATGATTATGAAAGCTCACATTGACCATCTGTATAATGTGTTTTCTCCAACCACACCTACTTAATCTTATATACTTAGGTATATTAACAGTATTAACCTGTGTTCTGTAGCTTTTGTGTCAGTCTTCCAATTCAGGAGTTTTTTCACCTGCAGTGTCCTTTCCCACAAAATTATACCTGAGGCCCGGTACATACTTCAGTTGTATTTATAGACAGCCCAGCCAGTATTCATATTATATCCACTGGGGACCAATGCTTGCTGTTGGCTACCTCTAATTGCTCTGTGTTTTGCCAACTTTGTCAGGACCCAATGGTCAATATATATATCACTACTTCTCCTGGGGCCTGAGCTTTCTACTTTTCTTGATACATTAGTCCTACAGGGGTCAAGGCCATTCTTTTCAGAATTTTCATGATTCTAGGCCAAGATTTTGGAGAAATTTCTTCCCTCTATGTAATTATTGTCATGAGTAGATAGTTACTGCTAAGATATGATTTGAAAAAGATGGATCTTTAGACTTCTGATTTCTTGTTACTCATTATGAACCTCACACTGCTGTGCTGAATGGCAAACCCGAGTGACCCTGCAATTAACACGGATTCCAATTCTCTCTGATGACTGAAGCTATCTCGTCTGGAAGTGTTTCTCTAACTCATGCTCCCTTTGGAGCTCCTTAGGAAAAATCTATCCCTTTTCATTGCTTTACTGTGAACACTCAAAATTGCCGCCCAGCATGGGCTCACATAGAAATAAAGTAGGAGATTCAGTAACCTCAGTATTTAAGAATAATGTGGACAACAATGTGACTTTGAGGGGATCAGGCACAATATTTTAGGGGACATACTGAAGGACCCTTCCAAATCTCTGTGGTATTCTTCCAAAGACTGACTCTTTGTCACCCTACTCTATCCTATGTCCAAACCAGTGCAATACTCTGAAAAATGGCACAAACAAGACTCTGAGCTCTTATGGGGAACAAGCACCTTCTTTATTGTAAATAACTCCATAAAGCACCTGTAATAAGTTAGAATCGGAATGATCTTCCTGTCATGATTTCATTTTTTATACAACTCATGTACCACAAACTTTTGAGGAGTCAATAAAATATGATTCTGAAATAATATGGAATCTCAGAGCTCAGTATGCAGTGTATGGAAAAAATGCCTCACCATTTTTCTTGCTGTCATTTCAAGACGTAGTACTAGATTCATCACAGCTTTGGAGGCACGTTTTGAAAATGCCAATATCCCCATCCATTATAGATTTATCATAATTAATGCTGACAGCTCCTGCTGCACCATTGTATTCCTCACTCACACCATCAGTCCTCTCCGACACGCTGACTGGTGTTCAGCCTCCTCCGTGTGGCTCTCTCTCCAGTACGCTGCATGCTGTCACCTTCAACTTTGCAGGGAGTCCACTGGCCAGAGCCCAGACCAAGCACACAATTTCTAAACCAGTTCTTTGTCCCACAGACTTACTCTTTGTTTCCTTTGTTCTCCACGTTCAACTGCATTTTCTGTCATAAACAAATATATCAGTGTTTAAGACTTTATGTTTTGAGGTTGTCTTAGATTACATAAGTATGGGATCCACTGGGATATGAAAATAAAAAAAGGAGTTATGCCTTTTCTGAGGCATACAATTTCTTTGGAAAGCTTGTCTTAGTATGTCTGTCCTTGGCACTGGAGCTGGCTTAAGAGGGAAATTCTGAAATTGCAAAATAATTCTCTGTCTCTTTCATAATTTCTTTTGTATGGCATCCTTGCGCAGACAAACACTAGGCACTGCCGTTTTCCTCCTCCCACCGGCTCCTCTGTAACGGGTATGCTGCCCTAAATAGGAGAGGTCCTAGGTCGTCTCATGGCGGGGGCAGGAGGTTTCATCGTTTGAGGAGCCTCCGCCGGGTCCTCCCTGTTCTGATAAGCCTGGTGTACACCGGGGTGCACTTCATGCCACATGAACTTCTAGGAATGTGTGCTGTTGCTGACTGAAGAAGACTGCGATTCTGGCCATCTTCTTTTATAAGAACCTCGTATACTAGAGCAGGTCCTGATGGCATGGCCCTGTGGGGCCAGCAGTTTTCTTAGCGCCTCTGCGTGCTCTGCCAGGTGCGCGGACTCCACGAGCCCCTGCAGCCAGGAGACGGTGGGGGGAAACCAGGAGGAGAACCTAGGCTCAACTCTCTGCCTCCAGCGGCCAGGGCTGCCCCGCTCCTGAGCCCCACTGGCGCTCAGGCCCACGTCAGGCGCCCATTGAAGCTGCTGGCTTCCGAGGAAATGCCAAGGAAGGCGGCCTTCGCCTGCTGTCCTGGTGCTCCTCCCACACTCTCACATCCTTCCCACCTGGAGCTGGGAAGGAGGACATACATGGGGCTCACTGACTTTTGTTCTTCGAATCCTCCCTTTCTACCCTCTTTCTGGAGTAGAATGGGTCTTTTATTTCCTGGCCCAGTTTGGAAAAATTTCTCTGGGATGATTACGGCAGAGAGGCTACTAAACATTATGATTAAAGGAGGCAGAGAATAGGGGAGGGGGAGAAATCATTTAAAATTTTTCAAAGTAGTAGCTTTGAAAATAAAATTTTATACTTGTAACTGTTATTTCCCCAACCATATATCATTTTTGAAGAAAAAGGGGGATCCTATGAATGGTAATAAGCACTCTGGTTCTCACTCTCATCTTTGATTTGGAGACCCCAACCCCACTGGGAGTTTTTGCATTTATTTTTGTAATTCTTCCTCATGATCTCTAAGCATTTCTCCTGGTAGTACTGGTGTGAGATTGTGACTGAGAGTTTTGCATGGGCTCTGCTCCCCAAGAAACTGCATCTCTCTCTGCATCGAGGATGGTGAGGGCAGAAATGTGCTTATGCTACAGCTGTTCCCTCCGGTACCCCAGAGCACACTGTCCTCTGCTGCTCTGGATGTGCTCAATGCCGGGTTCGTGGGGAGCCTGACTATTCTATTTGCGATGCTTCCGCTGATGGGGAGTCACACTCTGCTGCGGGTGCTTCCTGTCTCGCGGTGGCTGTGTGCTTGATGTGCAGAGCTGCGCCTGCATTGGACCGTGAGGGAGGAGAAGGAAAGTTGTTTTCTCTAGTGTACTGGTCATGTTTCTTATAAAACCAGAGATTTTTGAGTGTAAAAGTCATAGTAGCAGCTCACCACTCTCATAGTTCATTTGGGTCATGATGCAGGACTAATCTGATTTTGTGCTCACATCCAACTTTGTTGCTCCCTTAATTGGCTGGAGTGCTGCGCAAATCAACCCTGCACACTGTCTCCTCTTCCAGGACACTTCTTAGTGTTTGGTCTTTGGGAAGCCCTTTTCTTTATTTTTTTTTATATGTCTTTTTAATTTTAAAGAGTATATAACAGAATAAAACCAATAAAAACAAACCAGTGTAAGAGATATAGGACTTCAAAACATTATGAAATCAACAGTAGTTACCATAGTGCCTTTTGATATCTTCAATGGCTGCAACCCTCAAAAGGAGATTCCCCTCCCCTTAGATGACACACTGCTTAGCAATATCCTTTGAACCAATGATCAGACCACTGGCCCTAGACCTGCAATGTTAGTGAAATACCAAAGCACCACAGGCATCCAATTGCAATTCACCTTGATAGCTAGCATCACGGCCTGTGTTTCTCCAGATAAGCTGGTTGTTTATGCGGGGTGGGGAATGGTGCTTGTTTGCTAGCCCATGTGCTGGAAGGGGCTGGAGTTTGGCTGTCCCCATTCTGGCTGCAGCCTGCGCATGGTGCTGGTTCCCAGACTGGGCTTCTTTGCTGCTGTGACCACTGTTCTCTCTGGGAAGCCCTTTTCATCTTCAAGCAAATACATCATTTATAGACTATTTCAATCCATTTTTCAGAAAATATCTGCTATGACTTGGGAGTGATTTGAGTGTCCCCTGAGGTTCATTGTGATTAAAGCCCTGGTCCTATGTTAGGAGGTGGTAGAATCTTTGGGAGGTGGTACTTCATGGGCAGCCTTAGGTAATGGGCAGAATGAGGCATTTTTCATATGACATCTTCAGTAGCTCTCTTGAGAAGGAAAGTTGTTATAACAGGGCCAAGACTGGCCCCAACAACTCACTTTCTCTTGACTCCTTGTGATCACTTCCTCTTGGACACACCGCCATGCACACCAGAGGTCAAACCAGTAGGGCTGTTCAACCTTACACTTTGGACTCGTAAAACTGTCAGTTGAATAAATCTTTTTTCAAAAAAAAGTAAGCAGCCTGAGTCAGGTATTTTGTTACAGTGATGAAGAACTGACTAACATAGTACCAAAGTGGTAGTAAAGGTTATGTTTCGTTGGGGCTCCTCCTTCCACAGGTAATGTGAACAATTTACAGACTTGTACTTTTTTTATTCAGTTCCGCAGATTGTCAAGAAATCCCTCGTGAATCTTTTGGTCTCTTGTTTGGTGTGTTGCCAAATGGTTTCCACAAATTATAAAAATCCTTAAAATAGTTGAATCCTGTCCCTATGCTCCTTACTTCATAATAGTGGAGCTAATTGATTATAAAAAATTTCTTTCATGTGAGAGTCTCTTGGGTAAAGCTTTTCCTTTAGATTTATCTTTTTCATTCTCTTGCCTAGAAACCAAAGATGATGTTCGCACTGCATCTCCTTTATTTATACCATGTGCAAGAACTTTCAATATGTCTTTTGCCTTCAAATAAGGGAAAAGTGAATTAAATGCAGTGCAGTGAATTAAAGCTATCTATCCCCCCACCCAATTAGGACTGTGTATAATCTGTTGGGAGATATTTCCGTCCATCCTGGCTGACTCATGACCAGTTCAGCTCATATGTCTGCTCTTGGTAATAAAAGGAGGAACAAGTAGGAGTCAGATGTTCCTTGAGCAAAATGATGCCAATTCTTTCCCAGGATTCTTAAAATGTTGTTTTAAAATCATCTGAATAGGAGGAACATGTTTTCTTCTTATGTAAACAGTAGATGGAGTTTCCTCAAGGTAATTATTTAGTTAATAATTAATTCCTACTAAGATGAGATGTGTTTGCATTTGGTTAGGGAGAAACTAAGTATAAAACTGTAGAAATAAATGAAGGCCAACCAAATTAGAGTAAGCAAAGGCTTTTTATTCAGATTGCTATAACAGATGAGTCAGAGATGAGTCATTCATGTTTTGTCAGACAATCAAAAGGCAGGGTGAGGAATGGTAAATCTTAATAGTGGAAAAAAGGGAAGTCTTCAGTGATACCTTTGCAAAGTTGTTGGCATGGGGAAGCTGAAAGCTGGACATTCTCTGTGATTCGTTAACGGTGAATATTTAGCTTTCTCTGGTTGGGCTTATATTGGAAATGGGAAGAAAAATTAGTAAAGTTGTCAGTTTTTAATCCAGCTCTGGCTGTTTCGATCCAATTGTTACTAGGACAGTTGCTTGGCTTCCTGAATCAGTTACTGGAGATGTGGTCTGGCTTCCTGGCTGGTTTCATGAATTGATTGCTACAGACTGTATGTCCAAATTCACTTGTTTCACTGGGTCTGGCCAGTGCTCATTTGGGTATTCAGTCACTCACTTCTCTAATGGAGAATCAACTCAAATCAGAATATATACTGAATATATACTGTTTCCTTTCATACACTTGTAGCCCCAGATTTCATCCATTCTCTTTGATTCAGCAGGAGCTTCTGGCAAATAAAAATGATGTGAACTTTCACCTCAGATTGGAGCCATTAGAATTTTCAAGAAACAATTAACAGTAGGGTGCTGGTATCATTCCAATGGTGGGAAGGGGGACTTTCTGCAGATAAAAAGCGGAACACTGACTGGAAGAGAGTTGCTTACAGATAGGCTGAGGCAAGTCGCTGTGGGAAAGGTGAGGGAATGAGGGAGTCAGCAGAGAATGAAGCACCCACAGGGTCATCCTACTAAGGCCTGAGTCCTGACCTCTTGGACCCTCCTAGAGTGACCATGAGAAGGGCCAGCAGCACAGGCTACCCCCAAAGCTCTCCCTTCTGTTGCTCTCTCATGCTCACCTGATGCTTCAGTGAGAGACCCACTCACCTTGTACTTAGTGGAGGTCCATCTGGGGAGATGGACCCGGTGACGCTCAAGCAGGAGAAGTGTTTGACCCACTAGTGTCCTGAAAGGCCTGAGGGCTCCCTCAGGCAATGGAGATGCTGGGATGGAACGGGTTTCATGCAGGCATGCATCTCCTCTAAACAGGGGACAGAAAGGCTGATTTTCCTCAGCAAAGCAAAGGGAAGCCAGAATTTCCTGAATAATATGAAAGTTACTTTCAAAACCAGTACATAAGCAAACAAATGAACAAACCAATGAAAACCAGCCTAAAGATGGAGCTTTCCTCAGTGGTGAGCCAGCATTTAGTTGAATGCAGATCACTCACACATATAAATGATTTCTCAACTCTGGCTTTCAGTTGAAACAGTTGAAAAAGTGATCAGTTTATTAACTTTTGATGAGTAGTTTTACTTTGCCAAACTTTGTTTTTAGTTATTGAAAAACATCTTCCCTTAAAGTGGTCATTATATGCAACACACCAAACTTCTCATGAACAGATTCGCTGGATGATCTTTTACACTTTTCAAACTCTGATGCCATATGCTCAAGAGGTAAGTTAATTTTGGTTTTAATTCTCCTTAAATCATCCCTCTACTCCATTATTTACAATAATTAATTATACATCTTTAATATGTCCTTTGTAGTATTCCAGTGGAGTCTACTCTGGTAACCCACTGGGTTAGTTATTGGAGGGTGTCCTAGCAGGTCACATTGCTGGTAGTATTTTTCTTTCTGAAGCGGCATTTATTAGGATAGTGTGCTACATAAAGTTCACACTGCTTACAGCTTCAGACAGTTGAGCCTTATGTGCCACACTTGTTTTGTTTCTGTGTTCCTTCCATTCTGACTCCTGCATTTGGATAAAAGTTTTCTGTACTTGGTGTCCTATGGCTTGAGATAAGCTCTCCTCTGCTCTGTTCTTAAATCCCACCTGTCAAAAGCAGCCTATTACTCATATTCATCCAGAATCTTTTCTGGTCAAACAATAGTCCACAGTGACTTCTTCCTTACATAAATTTTTCTATTTCACCACAAATAATCAACAATGTCATGGTACTTCTTCAATTTGAAAAATTCTTTCCTATGTAGCCACTCTCTAGTATAGTATCTTCAGTCTCTTAAATTGACATTTATTTGTTATTGTATCTCATTAGTTCCTGGGCAAGTTTTTCTTTTTAAAATTTTATTTTGATTGGCGGAACATTATTTTCTACATCTTTAAGTTGAAATGAGTGGCTATTACAAGAGCTAGCACAGATTAAGTTTTTATTTAATATTTCAGGAGCAATGAATTCTTCAGCTGGAGATAAGAGATTCACATAGTGACAGAAATGAGAGCAGAAGAGTTTTATGTAAGGACAGGAATAAATTGAGCTAAACGATTATACATGGATCAAATTACTGGACATCAGAAAAAGATAAACTGTATTAAATCAACAGTGACAAAATGAATCATGTGTCAATGCATTACAAAATGAAACAATTGGATTATTTTTCTTTGTTTTAGAATATATGACAAGTAATACATTTTCATTTATGGGAGATATTTACTTCTGGATTTTTTCATTTATTTGATCATTTATTTGTGAAATATATTGGTTTAGTTGAAAAACATTCAAGTTTTTATTCAAAGGGGTTTCTTAACATAAAAGTTTAGCACATGAGCCAGGTACGGTGGCACATACCTGTGATCCCAGCACTTGGGTGGCTGAGGCAAGGGGATTGCTACAAGTTCAAGGCCAGTCTGGGTGATACAGTGAGTTCAAGGCCAGTCTGAATTGCAGAGTGAGACCTTGTCTCAAAAAAGAAAATTTTAGCACATGAATGCATATGAATATATGGAGCTATTTTTGCCCAATTTTTGTTTAAAAAAAAAGCCTTGTGAAAATCACAAAGGTGTTCAAATGAGGAAGTCTATGTTTCAGTGTTTCTAAAAGTACGTTAGCCTCTTCCACGTTGCAAAAAATAGAACATTTGCAGCTATCCCACTTAGTCGGGATTCTGGGAAGGATAAATACAGAAGTAAAGGAGGCAGGGAATTGTTTCCACACAGAAGCTGTCTCCTGAAAGAGAACTGGGCTGTCATGCAGGCCACCACACTGCAGTCATCTTTCCAGCATCACAGTGCCTCTGCTGTTTTCTGTCTGCCATTCACTGCTGAGCAGACTCTCTGCGCTCTCTACCTTATGGATTCCATTTGCTGACCACCTCTACTGCATTCTCTACGCATCTCTCCATTTTTATGTCTTAGCTGTGGATTTTTTTTTTGAGGTTCTGTGTTAAATTCCTTTATAAAAATCAAACCAACTCCAAATTTTACTACCCCCTTCTTTTGCATAGACCCTCTGTAATTACACTATAAGTTGGACACAATCCTTGGTCCCTTTGGCTCTAGCCAGAGTAGTCATGGTCATGGTGTTTAGAGCGGATTTTTACCAGTTTGTATTTTATTACTAAATTTATCCCAGGATAGGGTTTACTCTATTGGCTTTGCAGAATCAGTAACTTTATCTTATCGGAGTCCCAGAGTGGATAGATGGGGACATGCTGAGAAACTCATAAGAGTGATCTAAAAGCCAAGGTTATCATTACTAATTTAAAAGGAGAAATTTAGCTATCATGCAAATCAGATATTTATGTCTGCCTAATGTATTCATTTTTGTTCCCAGTAGGCAGAGTTGGAGCATGGGCTGATTAGTCATGTAACTGGCCAGGGTACCAAGCTATGAGGTAGTCTAAAGAGCTTCAGAATAAATTGGAAGTAGGCCTCTGTTAGCTCAGCTTTTTGCATGTGACTTATCACACAACTGGCAGAATGGAAATTGGCTCCACTTCTAATTCAATAGGCTGGTATTTAGTAGAGATTTATTGAATGTGAAAGTTCTCTCTCTCCTGAATATTTTGGTGGAAATAGAAATCAATCCTTGCCAGCACCAATCTATCTCTTTAGTTTTTTTTTTTTCCAAAATAAACACCCCTGTTGTATTGTTGACTTAGCAAGGAGCCCAAAATTCTAAGAGCTCCTGGTTTGTATTTAGAGGGGGCCTTTTGTTTTTGACCCTACACTGTTTCTTATCCAAGGACAGAGTCATCCATTCTTCTATTGTAGAAATCCTGGATTTACACAGTTAATACCTTAATCCAAATTAAATGAGGCTGCCTAAAAGCCTGTTCTTGGATGGCAGATGGGGGCATGTTCAGAAATGCTTCAGACATTAATTTTATAATACCATTAATTTAATGTTAAACTTATCTCAGATATTAAGAGTTTGACCTTCTCACAATACCTTAAATCATTCATGCATTTCTGGCCAAGAAACCTCTCTGCTGTTATAAGAGAATTTTCTGTATTTCAGATCAGATTTATTACCTGTTGACCCAGTATTCACAAGGTGCTATAGGAAATTATTTAAAGATGAGACCATACACTGAATTCAAACCTAATTCTTAGCCAAACAACTTTACAGTTTTTCCCAGTATCTTTTATCTGTCTCTTTTACTAAGTCTTCAGCAGCTTGAGGCCGGGGTATTTAGTGTGAAGACCTGACACTGTATCTGACACATAGCTCAGACTTACTGGAGGTTTATTGAGTGTGAAAGTTTCTGTTGCCAGTATATGCTGGTGATTTTCTTTAATAACTTCCTTTAGTTGTAGGTTAGTGATGGGTTTAAAGAGTTAGTGAATTCAACAGAGGAGTTGGCTTAAATCCTTAATGTATAGAACTAACATTATCACTTTGAGAAACACGTCTTTATTTTTCTGTTAAGGGTATGACTTTAATATTGACTTGATTTTATAGCTGAGAGTAAATTGATAGCATAAGCCTGCATCACAAGGAAATGTTATAATATATTGCTTAGGTACTTATATTTGAGTATTTTTCAGAAAGTATGAAAAGTCATGAGGCCAACTACTATCATACTATGTCTGCTTACTGTAATTGAACCAAAAAAAAAAAAAAAACACTCTTTTTGACATATTTGTTCTGTGTCTGGCAATTACTTATCCCAATAAAAGATTACCCTAAAAGCCTACAAGGATCAGACTGACCTTTGTTCTTTGCAAGAGAGCTGTCTTTACATCTTTCAGACATTAAATGTGTGTGGGTGAGTGTAATCTGTCTACCTGTCAATACCTATGCAGCCATCGCAGAATAAAGAGACCGCCCTCTCTTTTTAAGAGCCATTATCTGTTATTAGCCACAGTGTAAAGTGTGCTTTTATATATTATCTGTACACTAATTAAATTGAACAAGGTAGTGAGAATCTATTCACAATGTTGGAGCTAATGACCCTGTGAATTAGTAGTGATAGGGAAGATGCATTTGAAAACAAATGTGCTGTTTTAATTGCACTTTGGTAGCATTTGAATAAAGAGAGTGACATTTCTTTCAAACTGTCTATAAGTGAAGTCTATCATTGTATGAATGGTAGTAAAGTATTATCTTAAGTCTCCAGACTAACTCATGTTTATTAAACATTTTTCTTTTATTGATTATATCCATTCAGGGACTATAAAATCAGTGTTGCTAATGTAATTCTAAATTGACAGTGTTACCAATTACAGTTATTGCACTGTTGAAAAAATTAGGCAATATGGAAGCCTAGAATTATATTACAAAAGATGGTATATATGTACTTTCTAAAAGGTAGTAGCAGTTGTTAGAGTTTTCTGGCTCGATAGAGAAGCAGAAGGACAGAGAAAGTGGCCATTTATTGAGGACACAGAGAGGAGCCCTTAACCTGCAGGGGTTTGGCTTTCTCCTCCGATGGGATACAGAGAGGCAGAGGGTTACATGACCTCTGATTGGAAGTGGCGCATGGGGTGGGCATTGGCGATGTGTGAGGAACTGATTGGAATTTTCTTCATGTGCAAACAGGCAAGTAACAATTTGGGTCAAAGAGGAAGAAGGAGGGAGTCATCATTGGGGTAAGTGTTCCTGTTTTGCCCTTCTGCCATATTAGACCATCGCCATAATTGTACAGTAATTTATAGTAGGGCAAGAACCTTTCAGTAGCAATAGCTACAAATCGCATTCAAGACCTCATGACACAATAGTCACAGAAATAAATAACATGTCATTCAAGAATATGAGCGCCTCAAGAGTGAGGTTTTGTTTGCCTTATTCCCATCTATATATCCAGTATCTAGAAGAATGTCTGGCACATAGTAGGTCCTTATAAAATTTTGCTGAATGAATGAAAGTTATGTATAATATCCTATGATCCATACTTCAAGATAAATTTAATTTTCAAACTATTTACTGTCTTAATTTGTTAGGGATTAATTTCAAATATAATTATTAAATATATACCTCCAGGGCTGAGGATGTAGCTTAGTGGGAGAGCACTTACCTCACATGCATGAGCCCTGGATCCAATTCCCAGCCCCACACATATACACACTTACACACAGATGTGTGCATGTGTGTATATATATATATATATGATATATATGCATTTATATACATCCATACACATATGGATATATATGAAAATATATAAATACACATTTACATATGCATATATACATGTACACATGATATCCGTATTCAACTGTCTGGTTGCTTCTTAGCAAATATGAAGCGGTCTTAGTTTGCCAATACAAATTTGAGACCTTAGGTTGTAAGAAGTTAGGAAATTTGGTCAGCGTCAGATGGCTGTGCAACCACACACTGTCCTGTGGTCCTCTCACATTTTCAGCTCACATCTTCCCACACAACATCCACCACAGCTAAGGTGGATAACACCACTCTAGCTTTCTTTGTGTAAGAAATAGAATCTGAGTTGTCTTCTAGCATGCAGGTGAGTGATCATCTTAATAAAACTAAGATACTGGTTGCATTCTTGTCAGATTTTACATGGGATTAGTTTTCTCACATTGTGAGCAATGGACGCTTTCAAATTTTCACTTTTCTCCAGTAGCTTTTGTCACTGTTGATCACTTTTTTTCTTTTCATGATGCCACACTTTTCTGATTTTCTTCCTACTACTGATTTTCTTTTAAATTTCTTCTCAACTTCTTTACTTATTTCATCAAGTCCTCTTCTTTTACACATTGTGCATATGGGTGTTCCTCAAGGTTCAGTCTTGGAGATTTGCTTTTCTGCATTTAAGCTATTCTGGAACAAACAATGTTATCTACCTCTTGGTTTCAGTGCCTCTGGACTAATGACTGGAATCTTCATCTTCCGACTTGTCTTCACTCCTGAGTTTGGGTCCTGTGTACCTCAATGACTTATGTGTTATTTTTCCTAGGATGTCTCCAAAATCCATGAAACACTTAGTCTGAGCATTCAACTAAACAACCTATTCCTGAAATATCCTCAGCAGATGGCAGAGAGGGTAGGAGCACAGGCTCTGAAACAGTGCGGCTAGATTGAGTCCTGGCTCCCATGATTGCTGCCTGTGTGACTTGGAGCCACTTGTTTATCTTTAGTTTTCTAATTTTCAAAAAGTAAACAAATCATAGCAGTGCCCCTTCCTCAAAATTTTGTTGCATCAGTACATGAAAGTGCTAACCAAGCAGATGGCATCAGTGAATGGCAGCCGAAGTTTTCTACCTTGTTGTTCCAAAAAGAAACCTAGATATTATCCTTGAGACCTCCAACTCCCCAGTCCTTGCCACTTATATCCATTCACCAAGTACTGGTGATCTTTTTGACTAAAGGTTTCTAAAATTGACTTGTGCCCTACCATGGCTAGGTCAACCTTCATCCCATTTCTGATTGAAATGGGATGAAAAAATCCCATTGAAATGGGATGAAATGGGATGAAAATGGGATTGAAAAAATCCTAGGAACTGATTTTCCTTGTCTATTTCTGTCTCTTTCTGGTACATCTCCAGAGTATGGTTCATGCTGTTTATTATCAACAATTTTATTGCATCCTTGTCATCTGTGAACCCCACCATCAAATCCTCCTTAGTGCTGGTAGTGAGGCCTGGTCTCATCTAGTATTGGGACAGTGAGAAGAGCAACACTAGAAGTTACCAGGACTGAGCTGCAACACTGTTCCCCTCTCACAGGATGAGAGCAACAGGGCTAGTGAGGGCTTTCTTAGAGCCAGAGGAGATCCTGTCTTACCTTGCCCTGATGATCCTCAATGAAGTTCAGAAACTTTGATTGAGAGCTTTGCATAATTTCAGGTTTTTATGGTGTGGCCAGTCAGATGGTCCCCACTAAAGCCTCAGGTAATCATGGACAGGGCTGAGTCTGGCATTTGTGATTGGTTTGTTGTCTAGCGCTGGGACCAACAGTATGAGTGCTGTACCTACCCAGGGGTGGAGCTGACATACAGTGTAAGGGTGGGAAGAAGGCGTGTCTCCTCTCTCTTGTCGATTCGTCTTGCTGTTTTGCAGCCGCCATGAATGGCTGCCCTGCCATGCTGCCCTGCCTTGCAGCCAGTTGAATACTCTCTTGGCTACTTTTCACTCATTGCCGAGACAAAATACCTGACGCCCAAAATTAGGGAAGGAAAGGTTTATTCTTACAGTTTCTCGGGAGTTTCAGTCCATTAGTTGGCTCCAAGTCAGCATGCAGTGGCAGGGCTACAGTTCATGGTGGCTGCAAGCCACAAGGCACGCTGGCGAGAGAGACAGGAAGGAAGCAAGAGAGAGCAGAAGCCAAAGACCCACCTTCCCTTACACTGTATGTTGGCTCCACCCCTGGGTGGGTAGAGCAAACTGAACACAAGAAAGTGCCAGACTTAGCCCCATCAAAAGTATGTGAGGACTTGGGGGTACATAGCATATCACCCGATACAAATACTGACTAAAACTTCCAAGAACTGTAAGAAATAAACCTTTCCTTCCCTAATTTTGGGCATCAGGTATTCTGTCTCAGCAACCATTGGAAAGTAACTAAGACACAGGTAATCTAAGTAGAAACAGAACATTCAGACAACCAGGTGGTGGATATGGCCTAGGGGAGCAAGAACCTTAAAGGTTAATTTTATTTCCTCACTTCAGGATTCTTGATCACAGATGGGCTTACTGGGGTCACACGGGGAAAATTTAAATTGAAAGACTGATTTCTAATTTTTACTTCATTATGCATTAGTGTTTGTAGAACTAACACACACACACTTGCAGGGAAGATTTTGACCTAGAGCCTTGTGCCTATTTTCTACCTACTCAAGAGAAATACTTTAGAATGAAATACACTAAAGTGTTTGACTCTGGGCATGCTTCCTAACAATTAAAGTAGGCTGCCTCAGTAAGCTGTTTCAAAGTTATTTCCTGTGTGAAGTAGTCTGCCTGCTCAGCATGAGAGCACGTAGCTGATTGTCTCTTATAAACACGGAAAAGACCTTCAGGTAGTCTGCCTTGGAAGGGAAGCCTGGCTCTGGGACACAGAAAACTTTGGGTATCAGAGGAAAAGGCATGGGAGAGAGTCAAAAGAAGGGCATTTAGAGTTTAACATGAACTGGAAAAAGCCCAAACAAGGTATGGGGGGAATCTCTGCTGGCATCACTCATTCCTGGAATGCTGGCCCCTTTTCCCTGCAGAAGGACTGAAGCACCTCACCTCATGGAAACAAGCTAGGGTTGTGCATTTCTCAGGGAAACTCGGACTAAGGGTATTCTAACAAGCACTCTGTATCACAGACACTTGGGTATTTTGTGGAGTGCTTAAGCAGAATGCACAGGAGATCATGACACATTGTCAAAGAAAAATGTACCAGGTGAGTTAAGCAGAAAAGGAAGAGTTTATTCAAGACTATCACAATAGGGTAGAGAGATTAAACTCAAAGGCAGGAAGGTTTCTAAAGCCCCAAGGTGAGCTAGTGAAAAAGGATGGGAAGATGTGGTCAGTGCGATCAGGCCATCTGTGTTTGCTTCATGTTGCCCTTTTCTCAGCAAAATTTCTCACTAGCTTTGGGATTAGTTTTGTTTTTGTTTTTTTAGTTTTTGAAAGGTTCTTGCCCTAATATAAATTACTGTACAATTATGGCAATGGTCTAACATGGCAGAAGGGCAAAGCAGGAACACTTACCCCAATGACGACTCCCTCCTTCTTCCTCTTTGGCCCAAACTGTTACTTTCCTGTTGTGCGTGAAGAAAATTCCAATCAGTTCCTTGCACTTCATCAATGCTGCCCCATGCACTACTTCTGATCACAGGTCATACAACTCTCTACCTCTCTGCATTCGGTCGGAGGAGAAAGTCAAACCCCCATGGGTTATGGTATCCTCTCCTCTCTGTGTCCTCAATAAATGGCCACTTTCTCTGTCCTTCTATTTCTCTATTGTGCCAGAAAACTCTAACAGTTTTTTGACATAGGTCTTGCTATATAGTCCAGGCTGGCTCCAGACTCATGACTATCCTTCTGCCTTAGCCTCCTGAGCACTGGGAGTACAGGTATGTGCTGCCATGCCCAGCTATAGGATCATTTTTGTTAGCACACAATATGCTATAATATCACTAGTGTTTGAAAATTGATTGAGAGTCACCTTCCTCTGAAACTATTTGTCTACTTTTCTGCTGCCCTTTGTGGCAAAACTCTGTCAAGACTTGTCTTTAATCCACTGCTTATTCTGATTGGACTATCACCTAGGAGACACCACTGAAACAGCTCTCATGAGGTGCCCAATGACCTCTTCTTTCCCAAGTACACTGGCCATTCTCAGAGGTTACCTGTCCTTTAAGCAGCGTTCGACACATTTATTCGTTTCCTTCTATTGGCAAGGCTTTCTTCACTTGGCTTAGAAGAACTGCACATTTGCAGTTGAGCTGTGCACCTGGGAAGTGCACCATGTTGCAGGCATGGTGCCTCCCTCACTGCCTTCTTCTTCCCAACATCTGAATGTTGAGGAGTGTAGTCCTCGGCCCTCCTTCTCCTCCAGCTCCACCCACTCCTTAGGTGATCTTGTTTACTGCGTGGCTTTACGCATCATCCGAGTCTTATGCCTCCCAGTTTATCTCTGCCTTAAATTCCAAACTGATGCATTTAACTGCCTACTTACATTTCCATTTCAATATCTGCCATACATCACAAATTATGTTCCAGACAAAACCCTTGATTTCTATTCCCAATCATCTTCCTTTATCCATCAGGCCCATTTCATTACAGGACAACAGTTCTCATGTATTTGGAGTTATCCTTGATTCCATATTCTCTTCCACTTTGCGTTCAATCCACTAACACAGCTTGCCAGGTTGCCTTTAAAAGGCATCCTGAATCCGGTCATTCCTACTTTCCCACTATTTGTGAGCCCACCCCACTCCAGCCCACTGTCACCTCTCTTCCCTGTAATTTCAATCAATGCTAACAAATCTGGTTTCCTGCTTCTGTATTTCCTCCTTGTAATCTACTCTTGACAGCAGCCAGAATAAAATTTTAGATTGTTAGTGGAACCATATCATTCCTGACTCCATCTTCCATCCAAAGACCTCACCATGGCCCATGAAACTTCACAGAAATTGGTACTGATTTTCTTGGATCTCATCTGTCGCTTCTACTACTATGCTGGCTTCTTTACCACCCTAACTTACTTTTCCCCCATCACAGCATTTCCCAAATGTGAATGAATTATTTCCTTTTTCACTGCTGTATCATTACTGCCTAGATAAAGTGCCTGCAAGTAGAGGTTGCTCAATGAAAATGGAAATATGAAAATTATCAACAGCCCATATTTAAACATTTAACATAAGCTTGGTATTACCCTTAGTGATGCGCACGGATTTTTTTTCATTTTGTAACAATAACAACTCTGTATGTTATATAGTAGGTCTATCTTTACTTCCATTTAAGGGATTAGGAAACTGAGACCAACAAAATATCCAAAGCTAGCTGGGCGTGGTGGCACCCGCCTTTAATCCCAGCACTCAGAAGTCTGAGGCAGGAGGATCCTTGTGAGTTCGAGACCAGCCTGGGCTACAAAGTGAGTTCAAGGCCAGCCTGAACTGCATAGTGAGACCCTGTCTCAAAAAATAGGGCCAGGGATTTAGCTCAATGACCTAAGCACCTGCCGGGCAGGAACAAGGTTGTGAGTTCAATCCCTGGTACCAAAATATCCAAAGCTATTAAGTGGTGGAGACTGAATTTAAATCCTGGCTATTGGTTTTAGAGTTCCGTTCTTGACTGTTTTTTCTCTTCCTGTGACCTACTGTCTATGCTAATTTCAAATCATACTTTCATAACTCAGAAGTTCTCTGGTCTGTTTTGGAAGTGAAAGTAGTACTGAATCATGCCCGTGCACCTGGACAGTCTTGGCACCATCTTTACCTCCTAAGAAAAATTTCCAGGCCTTTCTTACTGCATTCTCTCCAGAAAACATTTCTCCTTTGCCTTCTGCATTTGCTCCTGACATGGCTTATTAACTATTTTCAGAAGTTTTTGTGCTTTTTATCTCCTCAGGATTGTCAGACTGAAGATTCTCATTTTTCCACTCTTGAAATATTTTCATAGCTGTAAAATTGCAAATGCATGTTTTCATGTATATGTGAATCGATCTGGATTAAAGAAAATGAGTTGCTATTAATAATAAGACATTGAATAGAATTGCTGAAATATTAGGAATGCATTGCTATATTAGAAATATTTTTAAGCATTCTCTACATATTATGATGTGTTGATAGTGTGAAAAATCTGTCCATTAAAACTGAATTTCGGAAAAGCAATGGATATAGTTTTAGTATAATTTGGCACAAAATGTACTATAAATTGGGATATACTAAACATATATCCATTGTTTATCTGAAATTCTAATATACTGGACAAGAAGGCAATATTTCTGTGCTTTGATCATTGTAAGGTCAGTTGTCAGGCAACTAGGAACCAAGACTCCAGTCCAAAGGCTGCTGAAGCAATTCGGAGTAACCATCCTACACTATTCACTCTACCCTGCCTGCCTGCCACGTGAAAACCCCAATTAAGCAGTGGTCTAAACCTTAGTGCTGTTTTGTCTTCTGCCTCCTGACCACTCAGTGGTGTGCAGTGCATCTTATTTCTGGAGAAACTATATTAAAAACTTCTTTAAATGGTATTAGTCATCATTAAGCCATTTTTCTAAATTAAGACCAGGCACAATGCAATTAGAGCTTCAACTAGTATTTGACTAATTAGTAAAAGACTACAAAAAAATGAATATTCCTATATTTCATTTAAAATTTATTTAATATAACTAGTTGTTGCTTTAAGAATAACTCTGCTTGTTTAATAGTAGTTAACTTACATGCTTTAACTGCCCCAAATGCTCCTTATTTGTGGATCTCACTCAGAACAAGGCAATGGAGTGATTTAGAGGCTATTTCTTCTCTTCTGCTTGTCTGAAATTTTCCTTCCTGGGAAGAGCCAGAAGAGGAAGTATTGGGCGGCACTGCAAAGAGGCACTTGGCATTACTTCCTTCACTTTTGTTGGAGTCTAAATTGTGTATCCTGCCCTGACCTTGACCATTCAACTTTATTTCACTTAACAGTCTGTGGAATGTTCACTAGATGCCTGTTTTATTTCCTAGATGGAAAAAAATCCTTTAGGCTATTTTTAAAAATCACACATTCTTTTTAACTCGAGGATAGCTCACTTACTCTTGTTTATGCTGAAAACTTTATTATAGCACTCTCTTCTGAGTCCTCTTGGATAACTAAATAACTGGCCTTGGTGCCTGCTTTTGAACCTAGAGGCTAGTCCCGATTCAGCTGCTGATTTTGATTCGGATCATAGGATGAAGCCACTCTTCCTCACTTCATTGCAGTTTTCCTAGAGAATATGTATGAAGAACCAGTGGCCCCCAAGGATGAATCAATTGTAAAGTTAGCCAGGTAGCTAAAGTTAGATGATGGCTTTTCTCTTACTTGTCTTTGAAAGGGAAGGATTGACAATATTGCTAACAAATACAAAGGATCAACTCTCTCTTGTAAATAAGTGATTCTGTTTATTTTTAAATGTCATGTGTTATTTTTCAGGACCACTCACTAGTTTTGCACTTTGCTACATAAAAATCAAAGTGTGCTGAAAAAAGCCCAGACCAATGCTCATCATCTCCCCCACACTCAGCTACGCTGTCTTTCTGACACTCTCCTGGCCAAAGTTGAGAATATATTACTGAGAATCAGCTTGCCAATGACAAGGACTACAAATCTGCTGATATGCTCAGTTCTTGAAGAAAAATCAATTATGTCAAATCATCTCTCAATATGATAGGAAACATTGTAGGCACAAGTCAATTCAACATTAATTTGGTGCTTTATATTTGACATTGCTTGACACAGATCTAAATTCCACCCTCTTTCACCATAAAGCAATCATGATGGGCTGTACTTTTATCATGTTACTACTATAGAATATAGTAGTATAGGATATTGGAGCAGAATAAACACAGGTAGCGGTTACATTTCTGGTTAATAGCTAGGTTTGCATGACACATTTCAACTTGCATGGTCCTTCCTACTTCTAGCTTTCAGTTCTACCATCGCTACTGCCTTTGTTCTTACCCCTGCAGGACAGTGGCAGGGAGCAGGGGAGTGGAGCGATGCTGGTTCTCTGAGCCCTCAATGTAGCTCCTATATTAACAATGGTGCCAATAGTATTGCATAGCTTTTTGCTATTGGGTCACTTTTCCCATCACAGAATTGCTACTCTTCCTACCCTCCTACCCATTGCCAGCTCTTGGGGACCCCACAGCTTGCACCCTGAGCTACTTTCTGCATTTGTTAGCATACAAGAATATCTAGATCCCCATGTTCAGTGCAAAACATCATTTCTCAATGACCTTCTACTTAATGAAGCCATATTGCAATTTCTACTTCAGTGTTGCTCCTTTGTTTTGTCAGCCTTTCCTAAGGTATTGAATTTTTTTGAAGTTATTTCTTAGGAATGTATAAGAATTTCTGTCTGGATGACTTTTTTCAGAATTTTCTAATTGTTTCTTGCATCATCATCTTGGATTTTAACCTGAGATATGGGAAGGCTGTTAGTAGCCACGTATCTTAGTTACTTTTTCCATTGCTGAGACAAAACAGCTGAGACCCAAAGTTAGAGGAGGGTAAGTTTATTTTGACTCACAGTCTATAGAGGTTTCAGTTCATAGTTGGCTGACTTCATGGCAGAGTGGTGTGACAGAGGGGCATCACAGAGGAGAATCAGTTCATGGCAGGCAGAGGGCAGCCAAACAGTGAAGTAGCAAAGAAGCAGCAAGCCATAACACCAGCCCTTTCTTTCTTTGTCCCTCATATTTTATCCAGGCTCCCTGCTTTTACAGTGGGTAGCACTCAAATCCATCTGGGGGGGGGCAGCCTTAATCCCAGCATCACATCCTTGATCCCAGCAGCATACACCCTAATCCAGCCACCTCTGAAAAGCCCCACCTATGACTGCGTGAGGCTTTGGGGGACATTTAGACACAAGCCATAACACCATGCAAACCACTGACCTTTATTTTGTCTCTTTTTCTCTTTTTCCTCAAGTCCTCAAGGAGTTTTTACTCACCTGGGAGTATCTTTCAAGCCTCTGCTTCTTCGTACTATGATTCTCGATAAACTGTCAAACCTCTACTTCTCTGTAATTTCTGATTAAATTGTCAAACCTCTGCTTCTCTATAGTATGATTTCCAATATACTGTCATACTCAGACCTCTTTGACTTCTTTTTTAATGCTGAGGATTGACCCCGGGCCCCACATATGCTAAGCACTTGCTGTACCTCTGGGCTCCATTCCCAGACCTTCTTTGCTTTGGATGTATGACATGAAGCTTTGGAAACTTAATAAAGATCCCTTTTCTTTCTCAACAGAGGTAGCTATGTTATCATTGTTAAACCAAGTAGAAAAATAAAACTGTGTGATGAGTTTTAAGTTCAAGACCGGGTTCAGCCCTCTTTGTGGGATATCCATGTCCTCGATCTGGGAGATGGTTGTCTGTGCATGGAGTGAAATATCTATCAGCTTAAGGTCTTTAAATATAGTTTTATGTGGTGAGAAGATTTTGAGGCTGAACCTCAGTGCTAGACCTGAGCATCTGAGTCACTGGCACAGGAGCCAGGCAGTGGACTTTTGATGCTCAGTTAACTCACAGACTGTTCAAGAGGAGCTCGTGTGTCCAGGTGTCTGCCCTTTCCCACATAGCTACTGTCACTGTTGAGGAAACTGAGATTGTCTCTGGGAACAGACAATAATTAGTTTAATCTAATCATGGCAATTCCTTTTAAATTGCTGTATCTTTTCAATAACCTTAGTTTAAGTTATCTTGTGCATTTCTCCAGGTGGCTTTCATTTGTGCCCTTGTGACCTAACTTAATCATTTTCAACAGATGTTCTTTCATTGCATGTCCAGGAGAAATTCTTCGCTTTTGGATGCAACAGGGAAAAGTACAACTCCAACTCCTTGGAAAGCCTTCCTATTACTAAGGTAAGACTGTATCAGGGTGATGTAGATCCTGCAAGTGGGGGGAGAAAATGAGCCAGGAACCAAATGCCTCTGAAGTCTGTCCTGTTGTGAGCTTATAGGAGACAACACAGTTTTCAATGCTCAAGACAGTTTGAGATTGAACATCAGCATGTTTGCTTGTTTGCTTTTTCAGCTCAAATCATTTATCTAGTTTAACTGGTTGGACAGAGTAGTAGTAGATGGGATTACATAATTGACATTTCCAGTAGAGATGCTGAAAGTGACTTAGAAAGCCAGGTGTGGTGGAGTATGGTGTGGGGAGGGAGGTAAAGTGAAAAACCTCCTGTGTCTCCTTTACTTCAGTGATAATAATCGGCCTAATGCCATTACACAGTCAAAAAATGCAGGCAAAGAGTAAGCATGTGCAATATTTAAGTGAGGACGACAAGAAGGAATGAAAGCAACTTTAACTGAGAATTTAGTTCTTTCCCAGGTTTGGTTTTCCATAACAGATTCATTACTATATTTTGGCTTCTCAACAATATTAAGAAGTGGATGTTGAAAGAGAGAGAAATTAGGGATTCTGAATGTTAAGTGATGGTACCAGTATTGTAGAGCTAGTATGATGAGATTCCAGCTCATGTTTGTTTACCATCCACAGTGCCTTCCAAGGCCTAACCACCTGCAGCATTATTTAATAACTTAGGCAAGAAAGTACTTTACAGGACACGTTTTTAAAAGGGGCCCAGCAAAAGTGGCGATATTACCACGAAGTGGAGATATTATAATCTCCCACTTCTAAGAAGCGTTTGCTAATTCGGAATAGATGTAGAAGAAATATTTTCTTTGAGTTTTAGAGTATTTGTGCTAACTGTATCAATTGTATCAATATGCTGATAGAAGAACAACCGAGAGTGTTCACATACCTATCATAGGACCAGCAATTCAGTCATCTAAAGGACCCCAGTGTGGAGATCCACAGATGCCACTCCTGGTGGCTCAGGGAACTCTGTCACCTGCCCGACACTAGAGCCAGGTGCCAGAGCTCTGCTGCTTGGTGTGTTCCTCTGAGTTTTCCTGTGACTACTGAGACAATGATGAAGCAGGGTGATTTAGAGCTTATTATTCGCATAATACTATCATCTCTCCTCTTTGCCAATGTTCTTCTCTCTTTCAAAGCTTTTCCTTCCAAGATGAGTTAGAAAAGGTTGATTCTATAAAGTTCTGGGGGAAGGAGAGTCACAATAGTTTGTTTGCATTTTCTATCACTTTCTTTCCTACCCAGGATAACATTTTTCCCCCCAGAAAGCTTTCTCCTTTTGTGGAAATGACACCCAATGAACTTATTCCTTACTCACCTCTTGTAGGCTCAGTCTGAGAGATCAGAGCCTGTTTTTTGGTAGGGCATCCTTACATTGAGATTTGGAGGAATTCTGACCTATTTTCTTAAGGAAAATATTAGCTTCAAATTATGGGATTACACCAATAGTATCTTTTTAAATTTATATCTTAATTATCCTTTTTCTTCCACCTAGTAGCTTATTTTAAAAATCTAGGTGATTAGCTAAGGATGGTGCTGCATGCATGCCGCATCCCTAGTACTCTGGAAGGCTGAGGCATAAGAATCTCAAATTCAAACCCAGCCCAAACAACTGAGTAAGACCCTGTGTCAAAACAAAAAAACAAAAATAAACTCTGCATGGTCCCAGGGAAGACTTCACAAGAAAGCAATTTTCATAGTCATTAGACACTCTTTGATAATCAGGAGTAGATTTTTTATGTAAATGCTATTATTGTGGAAATTCAAAATGATGGGATTATTTTTATTAAGTGCTGTTGGTTTTGTTTTTGTGTTTGATAAGATAATTCTTAGGCTGAATCACATGAAATTGGCATTGAGGTAGGTCAAGGGATACTCAGATACTGACGATTTCATGTGATTCAATGTACTGTGGTCTTTCTACCTCAGCGTCCTTAGTGTTTACAGGTTTTCAGTGAAGTCATTCTCTTCTGAATACTTTCTTTACTTTTTCTTTCTTTCATGAATTGTCTAACTGAAAAAAAAAATCTGAACATAAATTTCTTGTCTAATGGTTTCTGAGAATTTAATCATCAGTACTGAGCAAGGCTTTGCAAATAAAGTGTCTGATGTGTTTCCATTCTTGTCTTCTATTTTGAAGCACATTTTCTAAGTGCTTTTTTTTGTTTAAAGAAATTATAGTGCAATTTTTTGATAAGATAAACTAAAAATAAAATATTTTTCTTTATGTTTTAAATTAGGGAGCACAGCAGAATAAACTTGGCATTGAAAAATAGTCCAAATATAGCATAAATATCCTATTATTTGTTTGTGTCAGATCTCATATCTTGTTTGAATTAAGTTCATAAACTCACTAAAAGTAAGTAATATGGTCTATGAGATGAAAAATATGATTTCAATATAAAAATAACTACAAGCCAAATTTTAATTCTGTTGTAAATATCATTTATACCAGTACTTAATAAAATATTGCAGGTCAGTGGAAAAAAAGATTCTCTTATTTAATTGCACGCTAGTTTTATTGTGGACCATCAAATGTAGAATACTTGAAATCAATGAATTTTACTTTCAATGTTGATTCTTGCAAGTGCCTAGGGTTTAAAAACTGGCTTTACAGTCATCTTGATGACTATTTTAGTAGAAACTGGTAGTGTGTTTCTTAAGTAATGGAAAATGAGGCAATAAAATACACCTTCCATCTATTAACAGACCCTTGGAAATACCCAGGTTTCTGCTCTCCACATAATGATCTGTTAGAAGCCTGGATTTCCATTGTCACCTCCCGTGGTTCCTGAAGGTCTGAATTGTTGAGAGGTTTCTGCGGAGATCACTTCTGTCTTGCCTTTCCCTTTCCTTAGCCACTTCTTACAGAGAGAGGTGCAGGACATTGCTACCCTGGGCGTATTTGTTTACTGGTGGAGCACAAATTATCAGGAACATAAATAACTGGGTCAAAATTTTGTTTTTCCCATTGCTCGTCACTGACATTTTCATTATTGCTAAAGTTGCATTCAGAAAGTAAGGCTCTTCTTTTTTATTTGTATTCATCCTCTTTGATTCTTCCTTTTTCTTCTCTTTCCTTTATTTCCTCCTCCTCTTTCTAACTACATATACCCAAGTCCCTTTCTTCTCTTCAATTTCCTCGAAATTATTCATTGAGCCAGTTTGGCATATGGAGTATATTTTACAATAAAATAATATAATGGGGATTTAACTCCATGCACTTTACAGGCTTTAATTATTGATTCTGCTGAAATGTTATATTAAGAAAATAAAACAATATTATTGCAATACTAGTAATTAAACTAAACAGAAAACATTTAATTAAAAGCAAGCATTTCTGCATCAAGGGTAATTTTAAATTTTATCATATTTTGTATTTCTTTCATTTGTTTGCTCTTATTTTAAGTTAATTTTAGGGTTTGCTGTAACTTATAATTCAATTCTGTGGTTTTAACTTATCTAATCATTTAATTTACTTTTTTGCCCAATTTAACTTGATTTACGAAACATGTCCATGAGGAAGATCTAATCAAGTCTTTCACTGAAGAAATGGACAATTTAAGAGAAGTAATTTATAAAAGTACATTATATGCATCACTATTTAAATAAGAGAATTTAAAAAATTTTGTTATGCAGTGATTTTCTCCTTCTCTACTGTATTTCCTGTAAGAGTATCAGAACCTTTTAAAGACTCCTGAGCTAGAGATTCCAGGGGCTTTATGTGTCAACCTGATGCTGTCAAACATTCCCAAGATGAAAGTGGGCAAAATTTCTTCACTTTCTCTGCAGGCAAACTTGATTTCTGTTCTGAGCAACCATTTCCTGGAGCAGCAGAAAATTGTTTCCTGATATGCTTTCTTTTACCCTTCCTGTGATTTGAATCTAAGTGCAAGAAGTTTTCCATAAGTACCATGGTGGTGGTGGAGGGTAATGGTACATGTGTGTGGCTTACTGTGCCACAGGGCAGTGCTGGCACCCCGGCATCTGTGATTATGCTCCTCCTTTGTTGGGACCTTGGTCTCTGGCCCAGGCAAGGAACCTGACACAGTCCTGAGTTCTTGTTTGGAGGCCCTTACCAGCCCACTCCTCTCTGCTATATTTTTATGCTCTTGAACATATAGGGATTGTGCAACTGCTCTTGCCATACTAAGACATGAGGAACTCTTGCAGGTGATTGAGATCTTATTGGTCCTGCAAAACCAAACCTCTATGTCTCATCTGGGGATCCTATATACTCTTCTACCTATTAAAGGATCCTCAGGTTATTGGGCCAGATTCCACACAATTTCCTGGAAGTCTTGAGGAGGGGGTCACAGTGCAGGGTCTATTTCCTAAAGACCAATGAGTATTAGGTTCTGATGGATAATATTCTGACTTTCCCTTCTCCCAGTCCTGGAAAGTCTTGGGTGTTACTGTAATGGGATATGAAAGGGCTTTTTTTCTCTTCCAATTTTCTTCTAAATCTATTAATATTTCTTTCCTAAGTTTTTGACTTTCCCTATGTTCTAGGTTTTTGAAACTCAGAAGTAAACACTAATCCAGTAAGCTGAATGAGAGGGTTGAAGAGAAAAGAAAGCCAAGAGATAACAGAAAATGGGAATAGAGAGCAGAGTTAGTTATTTAAGATAGTAAATATTGTATACTTAAATATTTAAAAATATATTTAAAAATAGCTTATGATATGGTATTGTAATCCCAAATAATGAGTATGGTAATCCAAGTACTGAAATCTTTTCTCTAGTTTTCCTCACAATCCAAGAAGTTACATTTATAAATCCACTGAGACGTTATTGGAATCCCGGTAAATTAATTCCAATCTACCACCTCCAATGCAACCCATGGCAAGAGTAAAAATTCCGAGACACATTCAAGGTTAAGGGCAACCAAGGGGTCCTAAGTCCAATCCTTGTGAGGACATGCGGACAAAGGCCTTGATCCTAGGCCTCTCCCAGAATTTATTAACTAGTGAAGCAAGGGGGTGGCTTGAAGGTGAGTGACAGTGAGGATGGCAGGAGCTACATGAGTAACTTGAGCTGGCTGGCAAGGTAGTGAGAAAGGTATTTCTGCAAAATGCAGATGAAGATATGCAGGGGGATCAATTTGCACAACCCAATCAAGATAGCAAGTGAATTGTTTTAGGAGGCTGCTGCTTCAGTTTCTGATATGCAAACTTTATGTCCTGGAAACTCAAAGCCTCTTTCTCCAGGCTCATCCCCAGTTGACATCCCTGGAGCTCACTGGCTCTGCCATCCCGCTGTGCATTATATATTTTACAAAGGTCACTTTGGGAGGAAACAGGACACTGTCTGATGGCTTTAAAGACTATATACCAGTACCTCAGCTAGCCTTATTTGCAAAGCTTAGAGCCAATTGAAGAGAGAAGGAAATACCATAGTCAGATCTGTATATATCAACGTAAGGAAATAAGTCTCAATATAATCAATGTTGCAGCAATTGTTCAAGGGACCCACTCAAGATGTCTCCCACAATATGGCACTAATTTCTTCCCTTTGTTAAACATATCTAATTGGTCATGTGCTGTGTCTATAAGCTCTCTTACGTTCCTTAACTTTCTTCTGTCCTCTATAAGGACACTTCATGAAAACATCTGTGCTATCACATTTCCTGAATAAACTATAAAATTCTTAGAAAAGCATTTGAATTTCTTCAAAATTGGATCCAAAATTAGAACATGTTTTAGTTTTCTTGCATCTTATCCACTTGACACTTTGTAGTCTCCCATTCCTGGAAAATGTCATTTGCATCTCCACCTTTATATGTTTGGTCAAGCTTATCTCTTTTATCTAGACTTTTTAATCATCTTTTGAGAGACTAGTTAATATTATGCAAGGCCAAAGGCAGATGCTGCCTCATTCAAAAAACCTTTTTGGGTTTTCTCAGAAAAAATTACTGGCTTTTACAATTTTTTTTGTCCTGTCTGGTAACAATTATTTTTTAAATGTTCAACATATCAAGAGATTTTAAAGACTTTAAAGGGGATAGTTACTTATTATTCTAAAATTTAACTAAGATTTATAATTATTTTCATGTTATTTTTATATTGTCTGCAATTTAAGTTGTTCTACTAAAGGTGAAAATAGTAGTGGTTCATTCTGCTTTGTAAGTTAGTCACCTTCAATGCCATTTCCATCTAATGGTCTAAGACAAGGGGGTGACCAAAAGGTCCTGAAATACTGAAAATAAATGTGAATACTCTGGGTAACTAAGGCCATATGGTCACTCTATCTGAACTTGCTGGTTTTTTAAAGCAATTAAAAAGTAGTAAAGGAGGGAGGAGGAAGGCATGTTTTTGCTTTTATTGGAACATGACCTAGAAATTGTATGCATCACTTTCATTACAACCCAACGACAAAATTTAGTCACATGAGCAAATTTAGCTGCAAGGGAAGCTGGAAAAGTACAGCTAGGTGTCATTTTTCCAGTTACTCAAAAAGGAGGAGAGAGAGTTGAGAGACCTGTAGTCTCTGCAGCCTAGAATGAATTCAAATACTTCCTTTTTAGGTCAGATCAGAGAAAAAAAATGTAGAAAGGAATACTTTCTTTTGAGATATCAGGAAAATGTACTGTACTATTTTTTACTCTATTTAATAAGAACTAGGTCATTTATTTTGCATGATAAGGTACATAAAATTTTCTGAGGAAATATTTGGGAAAAGCAGATCAGGAAATGTAGTGCTTTGCCCTTTTTACTCTAGAATAGATTTGGTATGTGGTGTCTTGGCTGCTTTACTGGGACAAAATACCTGATACCCACTTAAAGGAAGAAGGATTTATTTTGGTTCACAGTCATTAAGAGTTTTCAGTCTATAGTCTGCTGTTTCCAAGGCAGAACAGGATGGCCAAGAAGTATCACAGGAGAAGCTTTTTGTGTCATAGTGGTGGAGAAACAGAGAGAATAAAGAGAAGAATAGAGAAGGGAGAGAAACCTTTCCAGGCCATGGCCCCAGTGACCTCTCTTCTGACCAAACTCCACCTCCTATCACCAAATTAGTTATAAGTCCCCATAATCCAATCATTTTCCAAAAATCCCACCTGAGGCTTTTGCATGAAGCTCTTGGGGAATCTATAGGTATAAACCAGAATATGCAATTAATAAAATATAGTATTCAATAGACTGTCCCAGTCAATACAGGTTAGAAGAAACCGGCAAGACACATTTAGTATTCAAACGAGCGTTCCACATCAAAGTATCAGCATCTTGTTTTTCCCACTCTGCTCTGATAGATTTGAGGTATGAGAGCCTGCTTCTCTGATTTTTCCACTGGCATTACATCAAGGAAGCCTAAGTTTTCAGTTTCCTTCACTCATTTGTCATGCTATCCACTGAGCAAACCCACTGAGGAGGAAGCTAGTGGTGACCACCTTCAGGGTGTCCACAGCAGGAAAGAGTGGGCCAGTTCATTTCCAACTTCTTCCCATGTAGATTTCAGAGGAGATGAAATACTCTCTTGAAGATGCATCATTTTGATCAGTGGTGACCTCAATATGTCATCCTACATTTTTTAAAGGATTCTGAAGTACAACAGCTATCCTTAAATTTGAATGTATACTTTTCCCTCTTTCTGCAACCCCCAATTTTGCTATCAGTCATGGTTGCTAATATCCCTGCTATCTTCAGCCAACCTGCCAACTCTGTCAGTTACAGAAATATTGTTTATTCAGGAACAATTTATTTTTTAGGGAGATGAAAAGCAGATTGCAAAAGCAGACTATTGCTGATGTGTTGGAATGTATTCCAGTTCAGAACACTTCACTATGTTTTTTGTATTATTGCTCATTATTTTATGTTGATTGATAAAATGCTTCTCAAACAGTTGATTCAGGAAAAAATCATTCTATGCTTGAGATAACTGGGAATGTTTCCTTATTTGTATTTGTAAGGTATCTAATTATATATTCTTGAAAATATCAGACATATGGAAGATGAGTTGTGACAGTGTTTCTGTATGGAATTTTTGTTATATGATACATATGTGTTTTGTGTAGAATGATATTCTAAAGCATTTTCTTATTCTATCTTAAACAGTTTATAATTTTTTCTGCACAATTTTATACTTATTGTTGTTTGTAATAAAGCCAGTGATAATGTAGGTAAGGCAGAATGTTTTCTGTTTTATTTAGTGATCTTTCTCTTATTTCTTAGAAAAAGTAAACAGTATCAAACATTTCTCCTTAACATGTAGAGATTTGTAGGAAAAAATGATACTTAAAACTAGATTTTCTGCCTTTTGTTTCTGTTCCTCTTTATTGTTTCAGAATATACAAATTTTCTGAGTCTTTTCTCCTCTCATTCTCCTTCCTCCTTTTATTTTAAAATAATTTTTCAATTCTTAAAAACTTCGTGGCTGTTCTTTCATCTTTAAAGAAGCATGGTAGAATTTAGAGAAGTTCTAGATTATTCCCTACATGCAGCACCAATTGTCCCAGAAATGACAATTTGATAGCTGCTGCCCTATACCTAGGAAGTACAAAGAATCCATGATTTTAATGTCAGGCAGCCCAACTGGAAAGCCAGTGACTTTAGCTCTTTATTAGTCTCTTTTCTGTATTATATATTCTATAAACAGATAAGTATCACATATCATTATAAATTTATTTGACAGAAAGAAAGAATACCAGGAAGGCCTTCTACTTCACAACAGTGGTTATGATTTCTGCCACTAGGCATAGTGACCATTGTTCAGTCTGCCCTCTATTAACTTACTGCATTAAAAGTAAGTTAAATTTATTGAAAAGTTATATTTTTTGTTTCTTGATTCAAAATGCAATTAACCTACATGTTATTTGAGAATAAACCTCCATTTTTCACTGAGAGTATGCCAAATAGCCAACTGGTAGGATCTCATTTTCTCTCTCTGGATAGAATGTGAAAGACATAGTTTTTTTAAAAGAAAGTAAAATAGTTTTAAAAAATAACTGACTAAATCTGTAAGTGGAATAAAATGAATGTGTTGTGACATTCACTATTTGGCCCTTTGTTAATTGTTTGGAAACACAAAATATTTCCCTATATTGACAAACAAAACCTACAAATGTATACAGAGCACATTATTGTATATCTTATAAGTTAGTGTCTTATAAGTAAGTGGTTATATAGTTGAACCCATACAAATTTATTATTTTCTGATTATGTAATCAATGAATTGCTTTATTTCTAAGTCCAGTTAGTCTTAGATTGATTTTCTTACTATAATCTAGTAGATGCTAGATAATCTCTTGTTCTCTGCTGTTCTTTGTGGTTTCTTTCAGTACTTCATTGTAATTCACTATTTTGTCCTCAATTTTAGCAACTCTCTCTTCACCTTGGTCATGTCTGCAATTTATGGGTTCTATACAGCTTTTAATTTTAGTTATTTCTGCCTGACATCTTTTCAAGGATTCTATATACTTGTCGAATTTGTCATGCAAGTTTTCAGCTGTTTTGGTTAGCTTATCCAGTTTTGTACCTATTTCCCTGAGATTCATTGTGGGTATATTGAGTGAAATTACTATGAACTTTTGATTCATTTCCTCTTTGGATTCACCTGTTTTCTTCATCTCTTCTATAAACTTTTTGGAGAGTTCCACTACCTGGTATTTTCCTTCCTCTTGCTTTGTGACCCCCTTGCTCTACCTTGGGAGAGGTGGAATAACTTGGGGTCTTCCTCTGTTGTTTTGCTTCCCTGGGCTCCTATGTGGATCTGGGCTTTTTTGCATATACGCTGTGTGTGTGTGTGTGTGTGTGTGTGTGTGTGTGTAACTGTAAACTCTCAGATTTTACTGAAGAGTTTTGGGTCTTTCTAATTTTTCTTCAAGCTGGTAAAATGAATCACCATCACCGTGAGAATGAGGATGCGCACCCCGGGATGGGAAGTGCCCAAGGGAGCAGTCATGCAGCCTTGGTCCATTCAGTCTTGAGCAAACAGGCAATGACATGGGGAAACTAAATCCAAGAAAAGACAAAAACTCTTTCTGCTAAAAAAGAAAGAAAGAAAGAAAGAAAGAGAAAGAAAGAATGGAAGAAAGAGAAAGAAAGAGCTAAACAAAATTACATCCATACTTGATCATCAAATACTGCACAATATTTTTAAATAATGTGGTATGGCTGCCCACGTCATTGCTTTCTCTGAAGATGAAACTTATTTAGTTATACTTAAAAATAATTCCGTATGTGTGATAAGCCCTATTAGCATTTGTAGGTATACACGGTCCAAAAAGTGGAGTCACATGAGGCAGTGAACCAAGTAAACATCTTGGTCCAATAGTTGAGTGAACACACTATGCAGAAGAAAGAACTAACTGAAGGCAGTGTTACTAAAAAAGCAGATTCATTTTTAGGCAATGAACTATATGTTAGCAGGGGACATTTGTCATAGTCCTCAGAATTCACTGGCAATGTAACTATATTGCTTCTTATACACTGATTTCTCTTCCCACAGCTTGACCCTTTCTACTACCTTCTTCGTCTAAGTTTTGTCCTTACATGGAAATGATCATCACGTGGTCTTATTTGGGCCCCTGATTGATCTCATCTGCCAAAGCTATGGTTTGTGCTCCATGGTGTGGTGTGCAAGGCACTCCATCTTGGCCTTGATTAGTAGCATCATGGGTTTTACCTTCACTGTTGCTGTCTGCTGAGCAACTCAAACTGCAGGCTTCCCCTCACTCCAGTCCTTTAATGTGTCTCTTCTCCCTCTGTCACTACCTTGTGCCTCTGCCTCTGGGCCCAACTCTGAGTAGCTACACTTCTGGAAAGACATTTCTAATACTAAACCCATAAAACATTTGGTCTAGGAGATCCTTCACCCTCCAAGAACTCATTTTACTGTTGCATATTTATTTGCCTGTCTTGCCGCTAGACTGATGGTAAAATATGTGTATTTCATGATTAGTGGCTAAAACAGCTTAGAAATTTCGAGGCAAAGTGGCTTTTTCTACTAGATGCATTCCTCTTTAGTCTTTGAGACATGTAGATAGTAGGGGGCTGTGTTTCATTTCACCTCTCCTCTTGAATAGATGGAAGATATCAACTTTTTCTAGATTTACTCTTTCAGTCCACAAAGAAGGAAAATGTAGACTTTTCCTCATGGATTATAAACTATTTTATGCCTTATGAAAGCCAAGATATCCAGTTAGTTTGATTGGAGAAAATAGTCTCTTCATAACAAAGAAGGAAGTATAAATGGGTTAATAATCGCTAATCAGAGAAATGTTGCATTGCACTGAATATCTACATCCTATCAGAAGTCTATTCAGTTCTGACTTGAATATCTAAAGTTACATTGTTAGTTCTCATGATATGTTTAATAATCATTCATTCATGTAATTTTATTCATTTATCACATAGGGATTAGCTACTTACTATGTTCCAAGAACTGCTAGGTACTGGAAATGTGACGAAATTTTGACCTCTGCTGTCAGAGAGCTCTTAAGCACAGTAGAGAGAGGCTTTCTGCCTCTCCCTTTATAGGACTGGAATGGAATTTAAAACACTATGATAATAACGATTCTGAGAAGTGTATTGTATTTTTTCAACAGAGAAATTATTTTGAAAATATGTGTTCGATAAATGAAATGAAAATTTTAAAGTTTCAATTTGAAAACAAAATTAAGGAAAATCAACTGCCAATAAACATATTCCCATGCAGAGCATAATGGTAAAAGCTATGTTCCACTGATCAACTAAAATATACTCTGAAAGGAACTTCTACAAAAAGAAGTTCAAACTTCTTTTCTTCTTGATAATGTGTTAATAGCTTTGTATTTCACATGGTATTGGAAGACATTACAGTGGTGAAATTTAGTGAATCTGAAGAAGCAATAAAGTAATTAAAAATCTTTTCCTAGAAATCAAACATTAGGGTAACACAATTTGGTTATGGTAAAACCAAACTAAGATGACATGCTAGAAAGACAATGACAAATAAATAATGATGTGTGCCCTTATATTCCTAATTTTTGTTTTTGCATATTTTGGATACATTTAAAATTTCTCATTGCATTTAGACTTACAAAAAATATATATATAATTTTTTTTTTTTGCTAAAAATTTAGGCTTTTATTCATCAACTTTCAGAGTAAGGATACCTTGTGACTCATTCTTTCATTGTGAAGTTTCCAAAAGTTGAATGAATTGGAATTTAGGAAAAAACCTGAAAGTCTTGCCCTCACTCACATAAATCTGTGGTATTTCCTTTCCATGTGATCTGTAAAGAAAAGGAATGTGTATGGATTCATTCTGATGACTGAGTGTGGGATGCTGACTGATGTTTGGAACTCTTGGGCATAGTTTATTTCTTTTGTCTTGAGGCAAGATTTTTAGGTCTAGCTGTTTTTGATTCCCTATTTCTTCTAAGCTCTGAACTTCTTCAATTAAGTCACAGGAAGGATCGGGGAGGAGAAGGGCGATGGGAACAAGAGAGGGCACGGAGTGGGAAGAGGTTGGAACTGAGGTTATGGACATGATTCTGGGCTCCAAGTGGTTTCTCAATCTTTGTTCAAAGGCCTCAAGAAGAACATTGTGCTGCTTTGGCAAAAAGTGCATACTGATGTCTTCTTGTGAATGCTATGCTTTGTAATAAGCCCCAGTGGTCATTGTAAGGTATCTGGGTTTCTAAAGAGACTTGTTTGATTTGAAGCCAGCCGCAGCATGGGAGTCAGTGGTAGTCGCCACTTCTGTATAGATTTGGAAGAAACTTCGTTCCCAGGATTCTGGAGTCTGAGTTTGTTCTGAGAGTTGCTTGCAAAACATTTCCTGAACGAATTCAAATGGCCTCTGTCAAAGGAATTGGGCCCTGTGGATCTGTTAACAGAAAATTGCACAGTTGCACAGTGACTTGGGTAGATTGATGTATAAAGAAAGTGGAAAAAAATCACGAGCACTTCTAAGAACAAGATTATTATACAGTCCTTTTGTTCCTGCAGTAGTGTCAGCTGACATCAGGTTTCTTATTATTTCTGAAGCTAAGAAGCCTCCAGAGAGGATATGTGGAATAATCTGTACTGCAAATAGATCCTTGTCTTTAAAAGAGAAGATTTCACAGAGAAATGTGTGGAAAGACATACCCTAAACTACTACCTCTAATTACCTTGAGTGGGGGGCAGGGTAGTGGGAATATAAAGGAACTGGGAACAGGGAGATCTTAAGTTTTTTTTATACTTTCCTATTGTCTGAATACCAAAAATATTAATTAAAATGATATAACTTAAATAGTGCATAGTTTCTCTTATGTGAAGAAAAGTAAGGAGATAGATCTTTCTCAAATGGGGAAAGAATCAAGAACTGAAGGGAGCTGGTTGAAGCAGATGAGAAATAGTTGAAAAAATAGTGAGATGTGTTATGTACATGTACCAGCTCCATACAAGGACTGGAAACATTCTATACTACAAACTTGTATTAATAAAAGATAAAAACTAAAAAAAAGTAAATGAACAGCAGGATTTTATTTTCTTCAAAGGCTTCCAGTTTTATTATTGCATTGGGCAAATTCAACCTGTTTAACAACAAAAAGTACAGTGGAATATTAAATGTATGAGCATACAAATCACAATTTTTAAAAAACATGCTAACAGTTGTCTCTATGAATGGAGTGCTTTCCTCCCAATTAATCTCAGTGCTCTGTGGTTTTGAATTTTTTGATAATACTGAAATTCTGAGCACAAAGAAGGATACATAATACTTGTCCCTTTCAGGAGGTGGGAAATTTCGAGATGGAAAGTTGCCTACTGAGAGCAATTGAATAAATTTTAGGATAGCCAAATGATGCACTGAAAGAAACAGATTCATTTTGGAAAGGTTCCACAATCTGTTGTTCAATGAAAAAAATAACAAAAATGAGTGGATTGAAAATGTTAAATATATCCACAAGCACATGTAGGGACACTTAAAATGAAAGGAGATTTTATCTATATGCTTGGAGTAAAATTTTTAATTATTGCAATATTGTGAAATTGAATGGGCAGGAATATACAATACACATATGCACATATACAAACATACATACATCTATGTATGCATACACATACACCCCACATATATACTTAAATTATAAAAGTCTTGGGTACTCATCCAGGTTACAAGCAGCTTCAAAATTCCCCATTGTCTCTGCCAAATTCATTTGCTCTTGTCCTGTCCTGTATTTCCCAGGTAACCGCTATCTGTCTTTTGCCTGACTCATTCTCTTACTTCAAAGATGATTTACTTTCTGCATATTTTTTCTAAACAGTACATTGCATGGTCTGGAAAAACTGAAGGTCAGGCATAATTCTATTATGTTTAGATGCAAACTCCCAGGAGATGCTAAGCAGATTCATTGACTGTAGGTATTTTTCTAATTTCCAAGAGCCTTTTCAGTCTATAAGGTTCTGATTTAGTTCTGGGCTAGTGGGGCTCACATGCCAATCAGGACTGGTACTGAATACTCAATAGAAATGTTGTCAGAGGGTATAAACTGTTTTCTGGTTTTTTTAAAACCTGCTGTTGCAAATTTTCCTGGTCTCAGATTGACTCAGAGGCCAAATAGTTTCCTGGAGATGACATAAGTGAAGTTGGCTGCTTCAGGATTATAGGGCAGTAACAGAACAGGGGCTTTAGCAACACACTGTCAGTCTAACCAAGGAACGCAGGCGTGACTCTGCACCCACCTTGTCCAGGCCCACTGTCTGCGCACTCAGGACTGTGGAGCGTCTTCCTGCTGAGCAGCCCCTTTTCGTGTACACTAGTTGTCACATGTGCTTGTTCGTAGGTGACGCCATAGGCTCGCTCTCTCTGTCTGAGGTTGCCTGTTGCCTGTTGTCTTTTTGCTTGTGTTCTGGGCTGGGTATCTTGTTTCTTGCTACTCAAGTCTTTTTTTTTTTTTTTTCCCTTGCTTACTCTTGTTTTATTAGCATATATACTGCGGTACAGGTATCTTCTTGAGAAAAGGTAGGAGGACTATACAATACTAAAAAAGACATTTTAAGTCAAAACATGTCTTTATTTTACCTCCATACATAATTGATAATTTGGCTGGATATAGAATTCCATTTTGGAAACACTTGTCCTTTAGAATTCTCTACTGTTATCTTGCTTTCAGGGTTATTATTGAGAAGTTCAAAGCCATTTGGCTTTTGACTGTCTATGGATTTCCTCTTTGTCACCAGTGTTTTAAACACCAACCTATGATAGTGTAAGTATCTTTGCTTCTCTGAGCTGAACACTCAGTGTATCGTTTCAATTTGACAATTCAGGTAAAGTGAGTTGTTGGTCATTTCTTCCTCCTCCCCTCCCCTCCGCTCTCCTCCCTTGTCCTCCCCAGTCCTCCTTTTCCCAACCTTCCTCTGTCTTCCCTTCTCCTTTTCCCCTTGCCTCCCCTCCTCTCTCTCTGTCTCTCTGTCTCTATGTGTATCTCTGTCTGTCTCTCTGTCTGTCTGTCTGTCTGTCTCTCTGTCTCTCGTCAGTTGGATGCAGCATCTCAGGAATTGTTCCTATTCTCTTATCTTTTCAAGGCTATCTTCAATGTCATGGTCTTTTTTCTTACTTTCTGGAAAAGTTTCCTTTTTGATGAGCACTTTTTTGGTTTCCAGATACTTGGTTTTTCAGTTGTCTACTTTCTGTTGTGGTATCTTCTTACACTCAAGAGAAGTATTGAAAATAATTATTTAAGAATTTCTATTCTTGTCAAGATTTTCTTTTCTTTCTTTCTTTATACTTTTAAAATTTTTTTTACTTTAAAAAGTGAAACAGAAAAAAGGGTAGAAATAATACAGAATTTCAAAAACAAAACAGTACGAAATCAACACTAGTTAATATATTGCATATTGTTATTTTAGAAGTAGTTGTTCAAGTTACAAGATTTTCTTATACTTCGTTCTTTAGTAAGTTTGTTTTCTGGCTTCCAGGTTAGAACTTTTCATGCGCTGGATGGTCATCTTTGACTATCCACTAATGAGCAAGTTATCTTCTTTCTCCATCTCCACGTGTGTGGCTTATTATTGTTACACTTTATTGCAGGGTGGCATGGATCAGCTATTTGTGGAGATTATCTCTAGTAATGGTGTTCTTAGGTTTCGCCTTTTGAACTGGTTCTGTTATCTGAAGGACAGCTTTCCAATCTTTCTGCTTTGGGGATAGAAATCTGCCTGCTGGGATTCTGAAAGTGAGTTACAGTTGCACTTTCAGAACTAGAAATGAAAAAAATTTAAAAAGTTGAAAAATTTTTTAAAAATTAAAAAAAATTATTAGAAATACCAATACATTGTTTGTGCTTTTGACTGCTCTCCAGCCAAAGAGCTTCAGAGATTAAATTCACAAATTATTTCTGAGATGGAGAAAGAGAAGTTACTTGGTACCATGAGTTAGAGGATTTAGTTAGTGATCTGTTTCTCAGTTTTTCTGCAGTCCTTCTGACTATAGTCCCCTTTCCCCAGTTCTTCCCTGTTTCCTGAGGAGTTGAATAATACCAACTCCTGAGCTCACTGGATTCTGTGATGTAAAGTGTTTTCACAATATTTCTTGTCTTGGCTTGGAATGTAGGCTTTTTCTGTTGACTGAGCCTGTTACAATATATCCATCTGTTCTGAAGAATCCACTGTTCTATTGCTGTCTTCTCTTTTTCACTCTGTTCTTAAAAGTATCACTCTACTCTGGTTCAAGTGGGTTATTAGAAGAAAGCAAAATTCAGTGAATGAATTTGGTATTCTTAAACCAAAGTGACACCCCTTTTAAGTTTTTTTAATACTGTGTGTTTAATAATATATGTTACTTTAGTAATCTGAAAATTCTAAAGCAGTGTTTATTTTGGTAAGAATATCAAAGTCAGTTCAATGATCAAAAAAGGACCAAATATTTTTATGAGTCTTCTGAACAGCTGCACAGATAGTTGAGTAAAATAGAAATTTCTCCAAGTTCCTAGTGGATTAGTTAAATTTATCTACAGTTGAGAGTGGCTCAGACAATCAATATTTCTAAGATCATTCACTTATAATATGCATGTAATTAAATCTGTATACATGTATTTTAAAGACATATACAGTTTGTTATGGCTTGTCTAGATGCCCCCCTCCAATCCTCATGTGCTTATAGGTTGGGCATTTTGGAAGTGACTGGATCTAGGGTGTGTGATGCCAGGATTAAGGTGTGTGGTATTGGATTAGTCCACTAATTGGTTTATCATAGTTCTCTGTGTGGATAATGAGAAGGCCCAACCTGCATGTGGTGGCACCATCCAAAAGGCTTGTAACCTCAATGGGACAAAAGGGAAGGAGAGGCTTGCTGTTGCTGCTTCACTGCTTCACAACATGATGCCTCCTGTCTGCTCTGCCATGGACTGTTACTCCTCTATGATGCCCCTCTGCCATGCAGTCCTGTCTAAGAGTCAGCTTATTATGGACTGAAACCTTTACAAACTATGAGCTGAAATAAACCTTTCTTCTTTTGATTTGTTTGTAATAGGCAATGTGTCTTAGCAATGAAAAAGTAAGTAAGACATATTCTACACAATTATGCTTTAGTCACTGATGAACTGCTTGTACAATGGTGGTCACACAAGATTACATTGCCTACTGACAATGTAGCCATTTTAATTTATCAAATTTTATGGTGTTTGTACAATAACAAAATCACCAAATGGCATACTTTTCAGAATGTGTCTCTGTCATTAGGCATTACATGACTTAAATACATATTTAAGGGGACAAGAACTGGAATGAGAATGGGCCCCTCGAGAACCCACCCCACTGGGTCCGAGTGGCTCCGACCAGAGGACAACTAATCTGCCTTCTGGGGGACTGTGTGACCTGCGCGGACTCCAGGAAGAGAAACATGTGCCTCCCATACACCTACCAGCGTGCAGGCTTAGAATCAAGGACAACCCATTACCCCCCCACCCCCCATAAGCAACCTGCTGGTTCAGAGGTCTGGCTAAATTGATAGCGACTAAGGAACATTAAGCAATGAAATTCTAGTAGTTTCGTTGATTTTGCAGGCCTGGAGCCGGCAACCTGAGCATCTCTTTGGAAGATGACAGTAGGCAATGTAGCAAATATGGGGGATTCTCTTCTGTCTTGTCTTCGAGGCCCAATATGGTTCTCATTATTTTGATTTACTCTGATTTTTTTTGCTTTATTTTATATTCTGTTTTTATTGGTTTTATTCTGCTTTGTTTTTGGTTCAATTCTACTATAACTGTTGGAATGGTCAGCTATTCTGAAGATAACAAGATATACTATAGTAGCTATTGTTTTCATAGTATCTTTCTTCAAAGTTCTGTACCAGTTCTGCTGCTTTGTTTTGATTGACTTTGTTCTGTTATGTCCTGTTGGATTTTACTATCTTTAAAATTAAAAAAAAAAAGAGGACAAGAACTATTGTGAAAGTTTATTTTGGGTAAAAAAGTGGACTTGTAGAGAAAGCTAACAGGAAGTTAAACCAAATTCAAGAATAGAAACTCCCTCTGTAGTTTTTGCATACTGCAGACCCAGAGTGTATGCTTTGTGTCTCATAACTGAGGTTACTATCTGTAGCACAAAATTTTCCCTACTTCCTCACAGGACTCCATATCTTATTGCTTCAGGAATTTTTTTTGCTTGATGATTTAGGAGCAAATACTGCTATAATCTCTGGGGTTTCTGGTGATTTAATGTATTGCTATTCATGGTTTAAAGATTTGTAAGTTACCAGGGATTTCCTGGAAATGATACTTCAACATGAAGATAATCTCAGATGACATTCATTTTAGGAGTGGATGTGACACGGGCTTAAGTGGGCTAATTTGATGTGCTGTGAAGATTAATGCCAATGAGCTTAGAATTAGCCTTTGTCCTAATGGATTAAGAAATGTACCTCAACAGTACTGACCTTTGTAGATTCATAAAACATTGATTCAGAATATTGTTTTGCAATTAAGGGGCAGAATTGAGCAAGGTTTGTATCACTTGTTGGCATTTTTAAATTGAAAATGTAAAATTGATAGCAGTGAAATTCATAACATATCCAAAGGATATTTTGCTTTTTTTTGTTTTGTTTTTGTTTTTTTTTTGCTTTTGAACCTGTGTGAATATTCCACAATGCATTCCTATATGTTACTGATTATGGCCATTTTGTTCTTTCCAGCTTGGAGCTATTGTGAAAGTACTTCTTTCAACCTTCTAATGCATGTATTTTGATAAACAATTGCATTCTGTTTGTTAAGTTTATACATAATAGTATAAATGTTTGATGATAATAATAGGCATGCTTTCAGCTTTCATAATGTTATGAAAGAGTATTTGGAAGCAGTTGTACCAACCAGTGGACTTTCTTGTTCAATGAGGAAATTCCTTTTTTGATGACACTCTCTGTACACAATTCAACTAATTATTTCAAATGGTATTTAACCATAGCATTTAGCTGATGGAATATCAACTTGGTAGGTTCTTATGTAAATGATTACCACAATCAAATTACTTTTTTTGCTTAATCTTATTATTATAAAGGATTTATGTGTTCAAGTTATCTCCTCACTTTGCTCATTGTAGAAAGTATGACTGCTAGAAGTGCAGTATCACTTGCAAAAGTCTTCTGCTGGAATATGAAATAAAAGTTGGTCGAATTCTAGTCTTGTGAATTGTTTGGGGATCTTCTGGTTACTGCACTTCATCCTATTTTAAAGAACAACCTTCCCTTCTATTAGCTATTGTGTAAGTTCCTAGGAGGGAGAGAAAATAAAGAAACTTCCACAGAGCCATGGAATTTTATTTTTCAAAGCAAAGCATAATTAAGATAAATTTGAAGTATATTTAATTCACTTTGGAAGCACAAGGAAATTTGAACAAGTATGAGAAAGTTTTGAAAATTAGACTTGTGATACATGCCAGTTCAATTTAAAGAAGGAGAAAATGACTCATTTGGAATTTAGAAATGCTGAATAAAAGACATGCTCATGTTGAGATCCAGTCTTGCTGTTGCAGTGTACAAGAAGGGCAGATGGAATAAGGCAATTCATAGCAAACAAGCTTGAAATGCTCATTTGAAAAATTCTTCCTTTTTCTCTGTAAATGGGTGTTCACTTGAAATGTTCTGGATGGGTCCTGCTATTAAATGCAAATGTGTGTACTTTATTAAATTTAATCAGTATCAACCCCATGTATGTCACAGGCAGGTGAAGTAACAAGAAAACTGGCATCTGTGTACTTTCACCTTTTCTGACCTGAGGTGATCTGCGAGTCATAGGACTTGGTGTGGCAAACTATTAGTTCACAGATCTTAATTTGTCTGATTTCTTAAATAATTATTTGTAAAATTTTTCAAATATTCAAAAATCAACAATGATAATATAATGTTTCCAATGAAGCCATCATTTACTTTCAGCAATTATCTTAATTGGTCAAAATTATGTTAAACACATTTCACTCTTCCTACAAGCAGATTATGGTGGAGAAAATCCCAGACAGCATATTATTTCATTTTAAAATATTATAGCCTTCCTGCAAAAGATAATCTTTTTTTCAAAGATACCTATACTATCATTATCACTTCTATACAAAATTTCCTTGATTTGTGATTAATATTTTTTGTTACATTGATCAGATATTTGAGCACAAGTCTTGGATCAAATAGTTGAGCCATTTGCATTAAAGTTTCCATTGCATTTCATCACAAAATGAGTATTTTATATTAAGTTCAAACCCACTCATGACACATTTTTTCAATGATTACTTCGTATCTTATATTAGTATTCATCTTACTCATTTCAACGTTTCTCCGTTAAATGGCTTTGCCCAATGAACTAGATATCTATGTGGTTTCTTTTCTATTATTGTGTAGTTGTTTTAACTGGAGTGTAGCCTCTTCTAGCTACAAATAATCAGAAAAGGATGCAAATACAGTATTTTGTTCAGCAATTTGAAGATTTTCCTGCCGTAATATCAGTAATCCTCTGATAAGGGTACCCAAAGTGGAATCTCTGTTCTTTAAATAAATGCCTTGGAGACTGGGTTATATTTTTCAAGCCCAAAGACGGTCCAGTGGTACCACGAGAGGTATTATGGTATCATTAACCATGGTACAGAGCATCTAGTGCTTTGAAGACTGAGAGCAAGTTGCAGATCCACTCTGTCCCTGCTAAAAGTCAGTAAGTGGTGGTTAAAGTAATCAATGCAAACCATTTTACCTATACTTTTGCTGCTCAGGTATAGTCTTACCTATAGAAAAAGCATAATCTTTAGGGACATCAAGTCTTATAGAAACTCAGTCTGAGCTTTTAGGTACATAGAATATCAACTAGGATATTCAGATTTTTTAGGAAAAATTAAAGATATATAGAGTTTTCTTAGAGCTGCTTCCTTCCACCCTAAATCAAGAAAAAACCATTGTCTGATTTAACAAATAACTCAAAATATTATATTATATTATGGAGATATACAATGCCAAATTTGAAAACCATTGGGGAATTGTCAAATTATCCTGGATATTTTGCTGATATGAATGCATTTGAGGGCACACTGAACTGTAACTATATGCTCCTTAACCTTCCAATATCCAGTGGGCAAATATTGCTTTCTTCCTACCACTTCCTTTGTATATACTGGTTGTATCAGTCAGAAGAGGTGAGGCTATGCTTTAATAACAAAACCCTAGCATCATTGCAGCTTATTGCTCATTGAAACCTATTGTGAATCAAGCAGTCTTTCTGCTTCTGAGGGCAGCTGTCCTCCAAGTGTTGGTACAGTTATATTTTGATTTATTTCTTCTTTCTTTCAATATCACTAAAACTTTATACTTTGGTTCATGGCATTGATGAAGACACAAAAAAAGAGAATACTTTTTTCATTTCTTTTCTTTTCTTTTTTTTTATGCCATCTCCACATCAACATGGACTTCCATGAACACTGGCAAAAGAAGAGAGAGCCTGAACAATGGCACTTCAGTTTCTGAATTCTTCCTCAGGAGAGAGGCCTGTGACCCTCTACTCACATTTCACCAGCCAGAGCAAGCCACCATGCCATATTCAAGCCAAAGAGGCCAAATTAATGATCCCTCTGATGACCCGAAACGAGAGAAGAGTTGGATGGAAATCCTAGGGGTCTCATTGACAACTGCCAGAACAATTGTATTCTGACTTATTTCTTTGACTCTACATTTTCTATCCACCATTTTGATGGGACACAACAAAGATACCATTTTCTGTTTTTTTCTTCCTAATCAGGAACAGTTTTTCCCAAGTGCCATGAATTACCATAGATATTTATTTGGATGACATTAGATAAATGTTTCTCAAGATTTCCTGCACATACAATCACCTAAGATCTTGTTAGAGTGCAGATTCTGGTTCAGTAGCTCTGAGATGGGCCAAATTCTCTGTGTTAAAGAGCTCCCAGGATGACTTTGGCCTGTGAAGCACACTTTGTATAGGAAGTTTTTGGTCTGTCGCTCTAGGGAGTCTAGGGTTTCATGGCTTTAGTTTGATTCAAACTGAAATTTAGGTCTTTTTTCTTTCTTTTTTTTTGTCTCTCCCTTACATTTGAATTAGGGGCAGTGTCTCAGGGTGATAGTTGTCAAATATGTGGGAAGACTGTCAGTGCAACACAAAGCATGCTTCTAAAAGATAATTGGCTTTGTGTTCATTCATATTAAAATAGAACTGCTAGGAAGAAAGGGACCCTAATTGAGCACTCAAAAGTCTCCCACTAAACTCCACCCTCTCATTATTGTGGGTCCCGCACAGCAGGGACACTGAAGGGAAGAGGAATACTAAAAACATCTCTGTGCTCTTTTGCTCTTAATAACCCTTCCTGAGATCAAATGTAATTTGTGCTAAAGAGGCAGTGACTGACAAGATTTACCCCCAGCAAACAGCTCAGAGACTGGCAACTAGAGCATTTGTCATCGCGCTTCGATTTCATCTAATTATTAATAGAACACTTCTTTCTTTCTCTGATCACTTACTAATTAAGATTTTTGCATGTTTTAAGCATCTCTCTCAGCACTCAGGATTCCAGATGAGTTGCTGTTGCTTCCAAGATGCAGTTCCCCTTCAGGGAACCTGAACCTGAGCGGCAAAGTCTGAGGGTCCTTGTGGAGGTTCAGATGGGTGGCAATGAGGCTGCGGTGTGATTGCTCACGAGTGCTTCTTGTTTCACCCAGAGGCTATTTATTCCTTTGCTCATTTGTAATGCTGGCCCATGGTGGTGGAATGGGTGTACTGCTATAAATTAACAATTGTGCTTCATACTCCTTATTCTGAAGGTGTAATTCAAATAAGTGTCACAAGAAATAGCAAAGCTATATATTCTTCTTTATAGCAAACGTCATAAAAAAATCCCAATTACTTTAAATTACTACAAAATGATTTCAAAATCAACCCCAGATCTGTTGCCCTTGATTTTCTTGGGATTCATTTAAAGGGTAGGAGATAGAGCAGTATGTTTTGGGGTATATTATATAGCCGTTCCATTTTTCATGATCAAGGAACTTTTAGTTTACAGCTTCTTTCCTTTGAACTAATTTGTTGAAGGAGACAATAATTCTAGGTTCCTTCCCTATTATGCTGATGCTCAATTTTTAGAGGTTGGGCATATTTCACTTCCCTTTTATCATTAAAATGTTTGAAACCATAAATTAAAATCCTAGTAAATGCTTGGTTTTATGTAATAAACTGATACTCATTGGTAGCCAAGGAAGCAGCAGTTCTTAAATCTTGCTTCTGATAAAGACAGATGCTCAATGGGCAATGACAAAGGCAAGGAAAGTGTCCCTTCAGTCCTCATCTTCAGCCAGTGCAGGACTCTTTGTTACCCCAGCTTGTAAGAGGAAGTTGAAGATGCTTCCTCTAATACCATAATTTTGTCATCAAGAGATTGGATAGGGGAAGCAAACAAAGAAATGGGAGCATTTAGTAATGCATAAATAAACCAAGTGAGAGATGTGCTGAGGTTTGCCCAGTGGGAAAGGCTTTGGCATATTTCTGTCCTACAAAAGAAGTGGGTGGTTCTTATAGGTTTCAATACCTTAGGAGGTTGAATTGCTTTCTGTGTAATGCTCTTCATTCATGGAAATGGTGTGTTAAGGGAGTTATTTGCAGACTCTGAGGAACATGGCTTGTTAACCTTAAATCCTAGAGTTCTTTAAGGTCAAGGAGCCTAGATGGCAGAGAAACATGAAGCATTTAATTGATGAAATCATTTTGAAGCTGAGTCATAGACCCAGGGTTAGCTATAGGTCTCAGATCTGCTATATGGATGCCTTTTGAAGTCGATGGAGTGAATTTGAAGAGGTAAATGCTATGATTTGTGTTCAGATGCCCCCCTCAAGCCTCATGCAATCATGGAGGCAACTGAAACTAATGTCTGTGGTTGGTTTGGTGTCTAGTGCGAGGATTGACAATGTGAGTGCTGCATCCACCCAGGGGTGAATAATCGGCATACAATGTAAAGACAGGAAGGAGGTGTGGTTTCCTTCTTTTGCCCTTTTGCTCTTGCTGCTTCAGCCACCATAAATGACTGCCCCTCAGTCACATCACCCTGTCTTGGAGCCAGCTGAATATGGATTGAAACCTCCAAAAATCTTTAAGATAAATAAAGTTTTCTTTGCTTCACTTTGGATGTCAGGCATTTTGTCTCAACAATGAGAAAAAGTAACCAGGACAGAATTTGGCACTAGGAGTAGAGTTGTTGCTGTGACTCTACCTGACCATGTTTGGTTCAAGAGCCTTTGGAAATGGCTTGTGGAAAGAATTTGGAAAGGTTTGGAGGCATTGCCTGAATGCATAGTGTTGGAATGACTTAGGCTGTTCTGCATGGGAGATTCTGGTCAGAGCTCAGGAGATCAGAAGGCTGATACAAAGCCTGCCAGTAAAGACCAGGCTTGGGAGATTTCTGCTGGGAAGAAGGACTGCACTGGTTGTTGGACTCCACATGATGTGTGTTATGGCTTGGCAGAAAGTTTGTCTGCATTTTACTCCTGTCCAGAGATTTTGCCTGAGACTAACATTAAGGGCAGCAGACTGATTAATCTGGCAGAAGAAATTTCAAGGCAGTTGAATGTTGAGGTGATGGCGTGGCTCTTGTTGGGGGCTTTTAGCCAGACTTATGTTGCAAATCAAAAGCAAAGAGCCCAACAGGATGATTTAAAATGTTGTGAGTTTGGCTAGAAAGCTGTGGACTACAAAGATAAAGCTGAGACCTTGATTGCTGAGATGGAGCAGAGAAATAAAAAAGATGGCCTGGGCACATCCTGGGAAGCAATGGGTCTCCACCCTTTACAGCCTCAAAACTTCAAAAATGAAAGACTTTGCTTGGAGGAGAAAGCAACAGAGCACCATATTCCAGAATGGTGGCAGAGGCCACTTGAGGTTCCAAAACGATGGCGGCCACACCAGGTTCTAGAATGGCCATGACAGAGAGAAACTGTTCCTCACAATCAGGTTGAGAGTGCTCAGTGATCCAGGCACTCAATCCCTTCAGCCAAGAGACAGGAAAGCCTGGCTACTGCTCCAGCTGGCAGCAGACCTTGGTGGCATCCACATGATGCTGGCTTTAGGCACATGGAGAATGCATGAGTTATGAGATTAAAAAGGCTTCCACCCCAATTTCAGAGGACCTGGGAGGCCAGGCAGTGTGTTCCTGAAGGGACAATATGTGAAGCTGTGAATGTGAAGCCAAAGATGCAATGGAGAACCCAGAAGTTTGAAAAAGCCAAGGGCTTGGATCATCTAAGGAAAGCTGCAAGGATTGAGCAGAGTGAGCCTAAGATAGATACTGTGGGAGCTAAAAGCCCTGGAAGTGTCATGGGGGTGGAGTCACTCAAGCCTTTTGGAGCTTGCAACCAGACTGTTTCAAATGCTGAGAATGGAACTCCAGGACTTAATGTTTGCTATGCTGGATTTTGGACTTCCTTTGGTCCTAATTCTTTGTATCCCCCTGTTTGTACCCTTTCAAATGGTAATGTTTATTTTTTGCCATTGAATGTTGAAAGTGTTTTCATTTGTACAGGGGGTTATAGATAAGAGTTTGCCTTAGATCTTGGAGGAGACTTGGGACTTGAACTTTTCAGCAATGCTGAAACTTTCATGACATTGGCAACACTTGAAGATGGACTAAATGTCTTTTGCATAAAGGATGTGCATGAGTCTTTGAGGGGCCAGGGTAAAATGTTATGGTTTGTGTTCAGATCCCCCCCACCTCAAGCCTCATGCAATCATGGAGGCAGCTGAATCTAATGTTTGTGATTGGTTCGTTGTCTATTGCGAGGATTGACAATGTGGGTGCTGCATCCACCCAAGGGTGAATAATCGGCATACAGTGTAAAGGTAGGAAGGAGGTGTGCTTTCCCTCTTTTGCCCTTTTGCTCTTGCTGCTTCAGCCACCATAAATGACTGCCCCTCAGTCACATCACCCTGCCTTGGAGGCAGTTGAAAATGGACTGAACCCTCCAAAAACTGTAAGATAAATAAACCTTTCCTTGCTTCACTTTGGATGTCAGGCATTTTGTCTCAACAATGAGAAAAAGTAACCAAGGCAGTAGGTTAATCCTATGTGTTAGTAAGAGCTTGAGAACATTTGAAAGGAATCCCTAAGTGAGAGAAATCAAAGATGTAGAGAGCTGAAGTTACCTAAGAATTGTGAGATGAGTCAATTCACAAATAGCAGAAGCTATATAGCTATAAATCCAAGTCTCTTGGTCAAAAATTTCAGACAGATCTCCTTTACCTGTGTTACTTATGCATAAAGACACATCAAATTCTTATACAAATAGAGATATTCTATTTGTGTACCCATTTATTCTTCCTCTACCAATTTATCTACCCATCTTATCTATCAAGAAAAAAGAAGTGGAAAGTGATGGTTTGTGTTTCTCCTCCTTTGACTAGAATATGTGTTATGGTGCTTTGGATTTCTACCTCTATATCATTTGCTTAGAAAATACAAATACACTTTTAGTTTTAAATTTAATTTAACTGATACTTAAAAAACATAAAATGTGTACATGTTAATAGTACACCATGTGATGTCTGATGCATGTGTATATATTATGTAATGTTGAAGGCTGGCTATTTATCTCAAACATTTACCATTTTTTTCAGTTTTTATTTTTTAGTACATATTTGCATTATGTACTGATTGCATTCCTTTTCTTCATGATAAAAACTTTCAAAATACTTTCCTTAAATATTTGAAGCCCACAGCACATTATGTTGGTCTCTGGTTACTGTACTGTGCAGTAGCACAGCAGAACTCCTTCCTCCTGCCTGTGATTAGTGTTCACTTATCAACCTTTTTCATTCTCCCGCCTACTCTCTCTGGTAACCACTGTTCTACTGGAGCTGTTTATGAGAACAACGTTTTAGATTCCGCAAGTGAGCGTGACCCTGTGTGACGCAGCCTGGGCCTGGCTTATCTCATGGAACATGTCCGTCTCCAGGTCCATCTGTGCTGTTGCAGATGACAGATTTCATTCACTTTTATGGCTGAATAATATTCCATGACATATTGGACCATATTTTCTTTATCCAGTCATTGGTTACTGGTGTTTTTTTCCTTTCCTTTTCTTTTTTTTCTTTCCATTTTTTGACTATTGTGAATAATGCTGAAATGAACATGAGAGTCTGGACATACTGACTTCCTTTCCTTGGGCTTTGAAGACAACAGTGGCATTGCTGGATCATATGGCAGTTTTGTTTTTAATTTTTTGAGGAACCTCTGTACTGTTTTCCATAATGACCATAGCAGTTTATGTTGCCCCCAACAGTGTACAGGCATTTCTTGCTCTCCACATGCTCACCAGTATTTGTTATCCTTTAGTCTTTTTGATAAAGGCCATTCTTATGTGAGTGAGGTGATAGCACATTGCGGTCATCAATGGTATTTCTTTTACAGTGATACTACACATTTTTTGTGTACCTATGGACTAACAAGTACATTTTTTGAAATACATTTTATTAAGAGGAGTTATAGGTGGTGTGTTTTAAAAAGCACTGTGGTTGAATAAATTTATCCAAAGATCTTGTATCCCTCAACTCTAAATTGTTTGATAGTCTTCTGTACTTGGATATAGGTGGCCCTCTCTATTCTTGGGTGTCTCATAGGTACAATTTTTAAGAATTATTCACTTGTTATCTCCCCTGCCCCACCAAATTCATGTGCAAACTCATAATACCCAATATAATAGAATTTGACTTTTTTTTTCTAGAAGTAATTACTGTTAAGTGAGGTCAGAAGGATGGGACCTTAATCTAATAGAATTAGTGTACTTGTAATTTGAGACATCAGAGAGTTTTAATTATCAGTACCAGAGAGCTCTTTTTCTTCATAGCTGCATAGAGAAGAGGTCACATGAGCACATGGAGGGATGGTGGCCACATTCAGGCCACCAGAAAAGGCCTCAGGAAGAAACCAACCCTAAGAGCATTTTAAATGTCCCAGTTTCAATAATTGTGAGAAATGGTTTTTGTGGCTTAAGCCATCTAGTCTATGGTCATTTCTTATGGCAGCCTGAGATGACTCACATGTTACTCTTAACTCTCCATTTATAAAAATAATGTGGAAAAGAGCTATAAATTTAAGACTTTAAATTTTTTCTTAATAAAACAACTTTAGAAAACTTCCAAGAAAGTTTTTCCTTAGACACTATAAAATATCTAATTTGATACAGGTTTTCCCAGGACAGGCTGCTTTTGGCTATTTTGTAGAAGCTTGGACACTTTGCACACTGTCACATTCTCAAAGCCCAAATCTGCCAAACATTCTTGAAGAGAGTATTTCTATCTTGACATAGCCCAGAATCTTCACATTTGATTATTTCTTCTCTCTGCTTGATAGTCAGCCTTTTCTTATGAGCTGACTGCTTCTCTCTGGCTTATGTCCCAGTCTTGTGTGCCCCTCCGTCATTCCTGTCTAGCTACCAAACTATTTTTCTTTCCTGCTTGTTTATGTACCATGTTTCCATTTCTTCACCTTAACATACACTCAAATACTCAGGTTAATGTAAACTCATTATTTTTATATTGCTAGACATGAAGGAGACTTTGGGGTCTTGTCGCATATGACTTCTGAATTTCAACACTGCCGGTCACTGTCTTCTTGAAACAGCCTCTTGGCTTGCTGTTAGTGCCCAAACTGTTTTGTGTGTGCTTTCCTGCTGCATTCTCCTCCATTGTTCTTTCCATAAATCTTTTCTAAGCTTGGTTCAGGATCTTCTTTTATTATTCTGTGGTCCTTCTGTAAGCAGCAACATTTATACTTAAATTTTTAATCTCTTTCAATAAATAAGCAACTCACAAATTTATATCAATCGATGAGACCTCTCTTCCAGGCTCCATGGCCTCTTCTTTTTCAACTTTCTCTGATGACTTACAAACATTTCAAAATCAAAAAGATAAACACTAAACTTACAAATTTTGACCCCCAACCTGGTTTTCTTGTTGGGCGTACTGTCTCTGCATGGCATCATCATTCATCTGAGATATATCATCTAGAGTCTCACGAATAATTCCTGACACCTCATTTTCCTCATTCTTGTATTTTCTCATTCCAAATTTATTCCACAAATATGTAAGTGCTATTAGGACATCACTTATATTGCCAGTTATACTCAATTAAAATAAGTCCATATCCAATCCATTACTCAGCCCTGTCAATTTTACTTCCCATATATAATATACTCCACTTATGCCATCCATTCTAGTCCAAGCTATCATCATCTCATATTCTACTGCAATAATCATCGAGTAAGTCTATCCATACAGTTACTGGAAAAACCTTTCCAAAACTGGAAATGTCCTCCTCCTTTGCCCTCCCTCTCCCAGCTCTTGCTTAAAACCTCCTAGTACTCTTAGAATAAAAAAGTCATTAGTGTGACTTGTGTGTGCTTTTATCCCTACTGCCTCCCCAGTCTCATCTATCGTTATAGCTCCTAGAGTTCTACTCTAGTTGCTTATGATCCTTTCTGCCACAAGTTCTTTGAATGCTTTTCCATAGTATAACTCCATGCCTCTTCCTATTTTCCCAGACTAGATCTAATCATATTACCGTGCGCTCCTGTGGAGCAGAGCCAGAGTTTCAGCTTTGACCCATGATGTCTGCAATGCTCAGAGTAATGCTTGGCACATGTTTGAAGTTAATTAATATTTATAAATGAACAAAGAGTTTTAATCTCATTTTTATGAAAATGAATTGCTCAGGACTTCTGTTCATTTGCTCATCATAATGAACTTTTGTGCATTTTATGGGCCTTTGCTGATGCTTTTGTTAGCTTCTACCTTTGTCTCTGTCCCAAAGTGACCTTTTAACCAGTTTCATGTAAGCGCTGTCATCACTGATTATTTAAGATGCAGCAGAGAATCAGACTATTTACCTGAAACCAAGGATAATCATTTAGATATATGTAAATTAGTACCAATTACTTGCATTTATCAAAATTTTCATTTAAGCTCATAGTTGAGCTGAACACAGTTGCATAAATTATTTTAAAAACCGATATTCATAGGAGAAAACCTTGTAATTATGCTGGGGCAAAAAAAAAAAAAGATGATTGACAGAGAAGAAGATGGAATTACTTCTGTTACTTAATTTAGAAAATTACACAAACAGTTTGGTTAAGGTCTTGTGACTTCCAAAGTTAGATGCTAAAATTTGGAATGTTTGAAATGATGTTTTTTCCTTATCCTGTTTCCTGCAGGATCAGTGAGGAGTATAAGCAAAGGTTGGTCAGGTAAGACTGTGAAAACTGAGTAAGCTACCAAACTTACAGTGTATTCAAAGATTAATGAAAGTGTGGAAAACCACCCAGTGTCTGCTGACTGTTATTCATGGGTGACTGGCGGTGGACTCATGATCTTGAGACCTTTTCGTGGTAAAATGGAATCAGTAAAAAGTGTCTCCAGGAAGGTAGGTGATTCAGTAAGGTGATGCTCGTGGCTACTCGGCAAAGCACTATCCCTTACCGTTAGTTTATGTGAAGATTATTTATTTTTATTGTTAGGAACCAGACTTTCAAAACATCAGGGATTTCTTATGTCTAAGACTTTCTGAAATAGCCAGTAGTTTTTAGTGTATTCTATGTGTCAGACACTAAAGGTTGGCAGAGTGAAAGTTGGATGGTTAGGAAGTAGTCTTCCACTTGGAAAATAACAACCTCACTTTGGAGAGTTTCCACCTCTTGGGTTGAACTCCATCTCCTAATTTACCTTCACCCTTAGGGGGTGCACAGAGGGTATGTCTAAGCTGTAATGCTTTAAGGAAAAACTCTTCTCTCCTCTTTCTGTTTGGGAGTCTCACTGGCTTCACTTTGTGTTTCCTGTTAGTCCTGAGGCACGGGCCTTAACCTCAGGATAGGATTTAGTATTTTACTTTAATTTCCTCTCAGGATACCATTCCAGAGTGCTTTTGAAATTTTGTTATTCTCTGCATCAATGATTTGTCCTTTGAAATAGAGAAATAACATTTGTCATCCTGATATTTGCGATGGAGACTGTAGCATGTGTACTTTCTTGGCCTTGTTTTAGGTAGTAAATCAGGCAAGGTGTTGGGGTGCCTTGCTTGGAGAAGATGTGGTATCCATAATAACTCTATGCCAACGAATTGTGGACACAGCATTTGTGATCTTTCTCTCCTCAAAACATTTTTTTGCCTCATGCAGAAGTGTTCTTTTACTTTTCATAGTTTTCTTGCTTTCTTTTCTAAACCTTTCCCTTCCTTTTATAAATGGCAAAGAGTTCCTTTTGGCATTTTCCTTTTTTAGTGTTAGTGGTAGACGCTGAGGCACTAGCTCTTTGGAAATAATGTCAACATTATTTACACTTACTCGTTGCTGTTCTTTTCCCAAGGTGACCTTAGAAGTACAAGTCTTAATCCCAACAATTTGATCTGACTTGTACAATGATGAGACTGAATTATCTTTTGATTAATCTGTGTTGTTACCCATGAAGTTGTTTTCTATATGTGTGTGCCTATTCAAATTTAGCAAATAGTTTTAAGAATCCTTCAAATTCTTGAAAATATTTTGAATATCAAAACAAAATCATAGGTACAAATATGAGAATAGTAAGTTTTTAAAAAAATGTTATTTTTTTAGCTATTGTAAGAGTCACATTTTTAGTCACATAGAAAAAAACCTGTTTAGAAATGAAAAATGTTTACTTATTTTCTACTTTTCTCTTGTGCTTCTAACACTTTGGATTATGTTGTGTTTGACATTAGGTTGATGAGTATAATGGACGACAACTCTTTCAAATTTTGTAATTTGAGTCTGTGGGAAAGAGTGAGAGGTAAAGAATACATTGCTGTTTTACACTTTCTGAGCCCTGAACTAGGGCTGCCTAAGAAATACAAAGCAACTAGTTAAATTTGAATTTCTTATAAACAGTGAATAATTTTTAATGTAAATCTATGCCAAATATTTCCGGTATAAATTTACACTTAAAAATGCTGTTTACTGTGTAACTAGGACACTCCGTATTTTTATTTGCTAACTTTAGCAACTATATATCTATATGAGTCTCATTAGTGCTACCATTCCCTCTATGGGACACTGATTTTCCTTCTGGGTCTTCTAATTGTAGTAAGAAGTTCATTACTTCTAGAAGTCAATTCAGCTTGGAAATGGGGTTTAAATGATTACTAAAATAATCAGATAGAAAAATAACACAAAGATATCCATTCAAGGATTGAGATCAACCCTTTTTAATTCACTTAAGGCCCATAAGGAAAAGCAAAACATCAACTCAATGCCAGTGTGCGCTGGAGGCAGGCTGGCCGGCCTGAGTGGGCACTGGTCGCCCTCACTACAGCAGGGCCTCTGTTATCTCTCTTTCCTACAGCTCAGCCTGGGCAAATCTTCTTTAAGGTTGGCAGCACACTGCTCAGGGTGGAAAGGCAGCTTGGGAACACCATGGTACTATTGGCAAATCTGGTAAACAGTGTGTCTGCTCTGTTGCCTCTGCGTGCGCTGCTGCCTCCTTCCTATCCTGCCTTTTGCTTCTCTTTGCCTTGCACAAATCTACCATCAAATGCTGTCAAAGGATTCCAACTTATTTAAAATTTACTCTCCGAACTCAGTTCCAGAACTTATCACAAGATTTTGAACCACAAAGATATTTTAAAATATTATACACATCAAAATGCTGCAAAATAATAGTAGCATTAAACATTAAAAAAAAGCAAAAACACAAAAGCCTGAAGCAAACTAAATAATCCTCAAACTGTCTACATTCTAGTCAAGATAATAGATTCTGAAAAACTAGAACTCTTACCTGAAAAATACTGTTCACTGGGCTTATTAATAGTATTAGCTGAGATGAGATTGATTTCTATCATGGGAATGGATCTTATCTGTGAACCCTAAATTATCAAGCAATCCAGTACTAATTCATATAAACAATACCCACTTCCTCTCTTAGATGCAAATTCATTAGGAGAATAAATAAAGTCTATTTTATTCACTTTCTGTATGTTTTCCATTTACATAGCACAGTTTTCTTACAAGTTTCGTAGGCTTTGTCTTTCAGTTTCTCTAGGTGTTAACATAACTCCTCATCGAAAAAAAAGAAAAACAAAAACTAGTCCAGTTATAAAAATGTATAACTTTATTCTGTAGTTCTCATTTTCCTTACATCTTTCTGTATTTAGTAAAGTATCTATCTTTGTATGGCTAAAGCAAAGTGTCTCTGATCTGAGTTCTGATTGCTAGATATGCTCTTTCAAATTCTTAATGCCATCTGGAGAGATGGTTACCAGGCAGGCTTTTGCTTCCTGCATTACACGCTTCCCATCTTCAAAAATATCATTGATCTCGATATTCAAATCATCGACAAACTCTAGTTGAAAACAGAAAGGTTGCTGATGGAAAAAGAAACTTCTTAGAAAACGAAGTCTTTATTTTAGCCCGAGAAATGACAATTACTTATTGAAAAACTTGAACTAAAGAAAATATATTCAGAACACTGACTTGTTCAGTTAGAATTGTTATTCTAACAGAAAAATATTTGAACTCTAGGCAAAGGCGTTGACCTCTGCGCTTTTCCCCTTCAAACAGGCTGTTCAGCTGTCAGATACTCAGATAACTTTTTCCATCCTGTGACAGCTTCTGCAGGGGAAGTGACAGTCTGTCTACAGTAGGACAACGTACAGCTGCTTGATGTAGTGTAGCAAGAGGGACATCACTGTTTTACCAAGCCTCTCAGATGTGACCAGTTACATTAATAAGGAGGGCAAGGTACGCCCTGTCACTCACTGGCAAAGAGGAGTTCAAGGCAACACATTTTTGTCTAACTCAGCTGAGATGATGGAGGCAGAGTATCCTTTTGTTTTAATTATTCTCAAATTCCTCCTCACAAGGTTGCCTCGTGTTGGACACAGGAATGAGCAGCATTTCTATACTGCTTCCTCACATGTTGAAGCTTTAGGAAGTTGTCCCAATCAACTAAGGATGAAAGACGAAAGTGGGCAGTTGAGAGAATCATCAGTTATCAAGGTCAGTATCTACTGATTTTATTTTTGGGTGCACTGCCTTTCTCTTGCTTTTGGGTCTTTTTCTTCTTAAGGACAATTTATAACCCTTCCTGCTGATATCATCTTATAAATGTATACATCTGAGTGACTATCTCATGCACATGGTGTTGGTTCTATCCCAGGAATTGTTCTGTTTGCACTTGTGCCATCCTTCAGAAGTCTCAGTTGAAGCTCACCGGCTGAGCTGTCTTGTGACTGTGCATGGTCGCAGCCCAGCAAAGAACACAAGAGTCCCAGCTGGACATTGATCTCACAACAGAGATCGAGGCTCTTGTCTGAATTTTGTTCCACATCTCATTTTAAAATCTGGGGAATTTACTTAACTTTTTGACTTTCCTCATCTTAATAACAAGAGGGATCAATTAAATTCTCCTTTGGGAATCCCTGGGTTTAATCCTCAGTGCCAGGAAAACAAAAAAGACTTCTCGAACTTTACAGTTTAGTTACAGCAGAGTATACTGTTGGCTGCCCTTTTAGTCAAAGGGCTTCTCATGATCAGGTGAATTAACTGATCTTCACTTCAGGCCCTGATGCTGTGTTGTTCTTTGTCCTTGATTTTTCTTGCCTTCTTCTTTAGGGATTGTGCCAAATGCAGCCTTTGTTCCCTAAAAGACCTACACATCAAGGCCATTTTCCAGTTTCAGTCTGCAGACATTATCTTCCAAGCATGGTAGGTTGTTGCGCTTTCCCAAGCTCCAGAGGGTAACATTCAGAATGGTCTACTCATAAACAGACAGAGTACACAATGTATAGATTTTGGAAATATGGTATGTTTTCACTTTCAGACTGCTCTGCAGTGTTTATGTATCACCCCTCACTTTCCCATGGCCTTAGTATCTTTGTTACCATTTAGAATAAAAACAACAAAAACAAATAGATTAGAATGTTTCATTTTGGAATAAAGAAGGGGGACAGAGAGAAGGATAAGGCTGTGTGAGGGTGCATTTGTGTGCATTCAGCGGGGTTCAGGGAGGAATATCATTTGCAAAATGTTTTCCTAGAGGAGCAGTTTAGAATTTGTTTTGGTGTAAACTGAGCCAGAAGTTTGAAAATAAGAAGAGACTTCATAAACGCTTGCTCTCTGTATAACCACCTTGTTAAATAAATGCCACATTTGGATCAATTCTTCTTTTCTAATTCCATTGTACACTTGGGGGAGCAGAAGGTGTTTTGCATTATGCAGAATCTGGTGTTCAGTTAAATGGGGAAGAGGGCTGCCTTCTGCACTAGGTCACAGTAAGTGACTACAGATGCTTGAAAGACTATGTTGACAGTGTCAGCAGTGAAACCAGTGCCACACAGAGTGTGAGAAATTACAGGAGACCAGGAAATAATTTATTTTGTTAACAATCTACTTCCCATCTGTAATTTGTACCTGTTGAAGCTGAAAGTGCGCTCTATTTTGTGCCTGTCTTTGCGTCCCCGCCTCACAGTCTGTCTCTTTTATTTGACAGACATGTAATACTTGAAGCCTTAAGTTCAGATGAACATTATTAACAGCAACCTTTACAGTCCACTGGGGATTCATTTAATTTTCTTGGTCTGTGTTTTCACAATAGTTTCAAGATGCTGTGATGTAGATATAGTTCTTGTAAAAAATAGTTTAGACAGGTTGATTCATTTAGCTACCCAGCAGGCTCTGAAAACTTCTTTTCTAAATTTAAATCCCAAAGAAAAATGTAACACACACCCTTATCCGCATACATAAGCACAACCACACAACGCACAAATACATAAAAACATTGTGGGAGCAATTTTAGACTGCACAAAAGGTACTTTCTTATGTATAAATGAGGTTTTAATCAAACATCTTAATGTACATTTACTTTGATCCATTTTCTCCATAGATGAGACATGTTAAATAAACATAAATGTGTTCCTACAGAATCTTTACTTTTCAATAATCACACCCTCCAAATTCTAGTGGAAATTAAGAGGTTGCTTTCTCTACATGTTAGAAGTGGATGATTGTATTTTGTTTTACTTGTGTGATTGTAACTGATGCAGTCAGAAAATTCTTTGCCATGTTTTTCAAACTGTACAGGAACTCCATTTCAATGCTGGATAGGTAGGTAGAGCTATAAATTATATGTGTTGTGGATGTGTTAATAAGTTATTCTTTTCTTAAAGCTTTTCCAAGAAATCAATCTGAAGGAGAAGCAGCAGGAAGTAAGTCTAGCTGCTTTTAGAGCACACAGGAGGCGACTGACACCCAGAATAAAATGAAAATGTTTAATTTTTATACTTCTGCCTTAGTTTGAGATGCAGGTGAAAGTTGAAATTTTATTTATGGCTCAAAGAATAGCAGGGCCCAGTAACAAATCATAACGAGAGATGGAAAGCCCAGTGGCAAATTTCAAGCTAAAAATTTCATCATGTGTCACATAGTAGCTATAAAAAAGAGGGAGAGAAACCTTGACTACTGCATGTACAGTCGTCCAATTCAAAACATAGCTGAAACCCTCTAGTTCCCTTTCCCCTCGGATCTGAATGCTGGTCTTGGTGGTTGTAAAGGAGGACACAGAATACTGAAACTGGCCTCACAGCCTTCTACTCCTGCATGTGGGCTAGTTTCAAATTGGTCAGAGTTAAAAAAAAAAAAAAAAGTTGAAATTTTGATGTGTTGTCAGGCCATTGGAAGAGCGTATGCAAAGATTCTTCTGCGTCAAAGCATGGGATGGAAAAATCGACTGCTCCAGGCACTTTGTTTTATCAAAGACACATTGACCTGTTGCAGAGGTTTTCCCTGACATAGAATTCCCCAGCTGGGCTGTCTGAGGACTCAAGCTTTTCACAGAAAGACAAGGGTCAGATGGAGTGCAAAGGATATTGCATTAGTGCACTCCGCAGTGTGGAGGTTAGAGGGCAAGCGGCCTCAGGATTTCTCACGGCTCTCTAATGGCATTAACACTGCGAAACGAGCTCAGTTTCGGGCGGCTAGACCCCAGCAAGTGATAAAGCAGGGCCTTTTATGCCGAGGATTCCGTTTCAATACCTTGAGTCTGTCTTTTGTCATTCTGATGTAGGAATGACACAGGACCTCCAAACCTCATAGGAAAAATATTATAACTCCCAGCCTGCTAGATGTCCAGTACACCACTTTGGTGTTCTCCAGAATTGAAGAATGCACTCTAAGGAACAACAGAGGTTAAGAGTAGGAAATATTTATTGAGGGAAAGACACTCCTTCCTGAGACGGATAGGAGTGGGCCTGGAAAGTGGGCTGCCTGAGGACCCCACTTTTCAAGGCAAGTTTTATAGAGCACAAACATGCAGGTCCAATGAGTGTTACAGCTATGATCAACCAATAAGGTTATAAGCATAGTCGCTTAAGCAATATTAATCCAATGGGGAATAAAGCCATGGAGCAAATGTACATGGAAAGAACAAAGAAATTTTCAGGAAGGGATAACTCAGAGTGTCTTGGTCACCCACCGAGGTGCCTGACGTCTGGCTTGACTTTATTAGATGAGGTGTCACCACTTACTTTAGGTCTGGTCATTCTGTCTTTATCTTGAGGCCTGATCTCTAACAGATGTACTTTTGACCACAGTTGTAATGAGTTTTCAGTTACATTGACTGTCTCGAGAGTCCAGCCCTATCTGACTGCCTGTACTATTTCTACCTTTTAGCATCTGTAATACTTCCTCTTATCTCTAAAAATACTCTGCACCACTACCCATCATTCACAAACATCGAAAAACAAAGAGACAGATCTAGATCACTATTTTTGCTTGGACTTGAAGTCTCTCTCATCAGTCTTGCCATCTGTTTATATACCTTCCCTGTACTGTTACTTGATAGTAATCAGATATGTGACCCATTTCTTAGTGTAGCTTCATAACTCAAGATTTTATGTCAAATAAAGAAACAATAGGCACCAGAGAAGATAGTCTGAGTTTGGGGTGAGACTTTTCAAATACTATCATGCATATAATCACTTTCTTTAAAAGAATGGCCATTAATACATATTCAAAGTTTGACAGAGATGGAAAAGATGCAAGATAAATAAAACATAGTTTCTCATTAATTACATGTGGGATTGCATTTCTTTCTTTCTTTCTTTTTTTTTTTTTTTTGCAGCACCGGGGATTGAACTCACAACCTCACGCCTGCCAGGGCAGGCACTTAAGGCACTGAGCCAAACACCCGGCCCTGGTTTTTTGAGGCAGGGTCGCACTATGTAGCTCAGGCCGGCCTTGCGCTCGCGTTGTAGCCCAAGACGGCCTCAAACCCACAACGCTCCACCTACCTCTTAAAGGCGTGCGCCACCACGCCCGGCTCGGGATTGCATTTCTTAAAGTCTAGTAGGGTCATGTATTTTCAGAATTAAAAAAAAATCATTTGAACAATGCAGGGAGACCTAATGATTTGAAGTGAATTAAAAATATAAAATAGAACATAAAATGTTCATTATTATGGCCCTCATATATTAAAGTGAGAGGTAGTGGAATATTATAATAAGAACATGGTCACTGGACTTAGAAAAGCTGGGCTTTTGTATCAGTTTTACTTTTTATTTGCTGGGTGATCATAAACAAGTCACCTAGCCTCTCACAGCATTGCTTTCTTTGATTATAAAATAGAAATAGTTGTCCCATAGATCCTAATGAGATGATAAAGTGGAAGTCATTTAAATATGGGACGTATGCCTGAATGTGAGACAGCATTAATAATAAGTAGTTTCCAATCTTTATATAAAAGAAACATTGATTGAAATTAATTAAAAATCTATTAACTGTGGTATATGTAGCGGAAAGCAAAATGAGCAGGGAGTAACAAAGCAGGCTTTTAAAAGATAGGAACAATTATGTAAATAGCTTGAATTTATTGATGTAATGGTACTTGTTTTTAGCTTGAGTGGGTTTGTTAGACATATAATGTTATATTAATATATCTTAGCTAGTTGAATTGGTTTAATTTTCTATGTAATTTTTAAGACAGTATTAAACTGCCTATAGCTATCATATGGGATATTAGAGTATCAGAATTAATTTATGCAAAAAAGTTACCATTGTGGGCATCAATTTTAGAGGAAAGTATAATAATAAAATAATTTTTAAAGTTAGATCTTTCCATTCCATTCGAAGAGCTTTAGAGAAAAATAAAAGTAATGCCAACCACCTTAATGAATTTAGTTTCATTTCAAAGATTTACACATGAACCTTGCTTTCTTAATACTATAAAGAAGAGAGAACAGTAGATTGTCACTTCACTGTAGAAAAGCATTAAAGTGGTGTGAAATACCCTTAGCTGGAAATAGAAAAGACACTTATCATACATAAGGCTGGTGCTCAAAACGTCTTTGACCAGAATACACAGAAACTAGTGACTAAATTTCATTGTAAAATATATGATTTTTTGAAAAAACTTGTGAAAATCGCTAGGCTTCCAGGAAGCATATACAACCTAGGAGAAATAAGTAGAAATACAAATAAACTATTCCCGTGGTTATTTATAAAAGAAGTTTTTAAGAAAGCCCGTGAAGGGCTATAATTCATTATGGAACACCAATCACAGGTACAAGGCACCTGCCCCAGTAACCTCTAAGGTGTGCGTTATGTTTACTTTCTATAGAGAAACTCCTAGTCCTGTGCGATGGTGTGTAGATATGTTCCTATAGGAGGAGGTGAAAGGAACATTCCTGGAATTCACAGTCAATGTGCTGGAAATTCAAGAGCCATTAGCATTATCTGGTTTAAACTTCTCGCTTTTGGTCAATGAGGCAAATAGACTAAAGTAGTTTATCTGAGTTCCATAGGTTTTTATTGCCCCAAGCAAATGGTGTGAGGGTAATCAGCATTTGGTGAATATTTGTTATTTTCCAGGACATGATTCTTCTATACCATAAAGGTCATTCGGGTGTTATTATATCTACTTCGCAGATGAGAAAATTGAATTTGAACAAGGATAAGAAACTTTCATAAGGCTCATGTGCTGGTAATTTGCTGTATTTGAACTTGGGATAATCTGATCTTTCTACTATGTCACACTCAGTCCTCAGAGCAATGGTAGTTACAGATAAATTCACCTTGCTTTTGCAGCATTGGGTTTTTTTAAAATACGATTTTCTACTTCTCAAAGTGTTGAATATGTTTAGAAAAGGTGAAAAGAATAATCTAAGAAGGGTCACAAGGGAAAAAGACTTCTATACAGATGAAGGAAAATCAGTGCTAGGACGAGGACAAAACAAAACAAAACAAAACAAGAGACACACACTCAGAAACTGAGCTGTTTTCTAAGGGCCTAAATCTAAGCCAGAAATGAAATCTACTTTGACTCATTAAACCCCATGAACAATTTACTCCAGTTGGGAATGAAGGAACAAACAAAAAATTTGTTTCCAAATTGTGTTCCACAGGAAACTTCTACAAGAATGGAAAAGACTGTATGCAGATCATCTCAGGCGTTTTCACATACTAGATCTTTGGTTTTGGAAAGTCCCAGTTAAGAAACTTGGTGGGCTCTGTTCAAGTCAGATTTTCCAGACTTTTGACCAAGGACTACTTTTTCAGACTCATGTGTAGTTTATTAATGTGTGAAACACAATTTTTCAAGGTTTGGTTTGGAAATATCTGATACTAATTAGCCTCTCAAGTGATTTGATATTTATAAAAAAAAGGAAAAAAGCCCTTTTGTTTAGGTGTATTTGACAACTTTAAATAGAAAGCTAATCATATTTTCAAAAGCTATTACTTTTGTACAATCTCACCTGTGCTACAAGTAGTAAATCAATCAATTCATCTAGGCATGCATTCAGTTTTTAGGGAATAGTTTGCTTTGACAAAAATATTTCTATGGAATTCTTGCTGAAACTATTTATGTTCATATTTTACTTTTACAGTTGTTTTATGCTTCAACCATAATTCTTAAAATGTGAATTAATGGATTAAAATGATTTATTAAAATAGAAATAAGTATCATACAGTGAATGTATCATCTCCAATTAATCTTATAAATATAGAACATAAATTCACATATTCACAAAAAATACTTAACCAAAGGTAACAAGTTTACATGCACACATCCAGGAAAGAAAATTTCAGGTAAGAGATACAATAGAATAAATGAATGTGTAAAAACTTAATTTTGAAGAATATGCAATCTATTTAATTTGTAACTTTTTCAAATATAAACAGAAAACCATATTTTATGACAGAATTTTCAGAAGACTGGTAAATTGATCCAGTCATTTTAAATTTTTTCTTAACAAAAGTAAGTATAAAGTGCTTTCCATAGGGAATTTTTGGATGTTGTAACTCAACCATATACAAAAATTATTATAAAATGCTTGGATATTACTTTCCTTAAAAAGTTGCAAGCTAATATAATTAATGTTGAAGAGAATTAAATATCTGCAAGTTATGATTTTAAAATCAAAAAAGGCTCGTGGACTCCAGGAAGAGAAAGAGGTGGGCCACTCGGGAATCTGCCCCACTGGGCCTGAGCAGCACCAACCAGAAGACGACTAGTCTGCCTTCTGGGGCCCTGCGTGACTGGAGTGGACTGCAGGAAGAGAAACATGTGCCCCGCCCCTATACACCTACCGTCACATGGGCTAAGAATCAAGGAAGCCCCTCCCCCCATAAAGCAACCTGCTGGTTCAGAGGTCTGGCTAAATTGCTAGCAACTAAGGTACATAAAACAACTAAATTCTAGTATTGTTTTGTTTATTTTGCAGGCCTGGGGCTGGCAGCCTGAGCATCTCTTTGGAAAATGACAGCACACAATGTAGCAAAAATGGGAGACCCTCTTCTGTCTTCGAGGCCCAATATTGTTCTCATTGTTTTGCTTCATTCTGATTAATTTTTTTTGGCCTTATTTTATACTGTGTTTTTATTGGTTTTCTTTTTTTTTTTTTTTTTTTCTTTTGGTTTGATTTTACTATACCTGTTGGAATGGTCAATTCTGACAACAAGAAGGTATACTATTGTAGCTATTGTTTGCATAGTATCTTTCTTTGAAGTTCTGTGCCAGTTCTACTGCTTTGTTTTGATTGACTTTGTTCTGTTACATTTTGTTGGATTTTGCTATCTTTAAAATAAAAAAAAATCAAATAAGGCTGTGGAATGTTGTCAGATTTCAAAAGTATATGATTTAGGAAAGCAATTACTCTCATGTGCTTACAATATTAAGCAGTTCTAAAGTGAACATTCTTAGTAAAGATGGTGTGATATGAGAATGCTTAAAGTCTTTATGTTTTGGTCATCCTTCTGCTACAGAAATTTTTAAAAAGTATTGTTAGGGATTATTATCAGAGGTGTAGCTGAGTAGAACAGATGTTCTGAGACTGGTATGATAGAGAATGAGCCATTCTTTCAGGAAGGAATCATTTTACTGGGTGGACCAAAAAAATTGACTAGAACACCAGGATGGAAATGCTTTATTGGCACTACACATTTGATGAGAAATAATTTCTCGTCATTCATTCAAGTGAAATATCATCAGTCTTTACACTTCTGTTCATTGTGTTTTCAGAACAGACAAAGACAGAACTTGTAAGACTTGGCTTTCCCTGAAGTACTCTGGCTGTCATTGGAAAACAAACTTTCCCCAGGTTTTGAAATTAAAATGATACAAAATATTTCTTCTAAGCTTTCATTATGCCAATGACTTCGATGATTTATTCAAGTGATGAATCTCAGTGATGTGTTTGAATTTTAAAGGGCTAAATTTACTGCTTAAAAACTAAGCTGTCAGGACTTTACTTTGTTGATTAAAGTATATCAGAATTTAAACTAAAACTTAATTGTGGAGCAAATGGCTCAAACTATGAGTTTGATTCTTAACCCAATACTTACGATTTTATATACTCAAAAGAAAAGGCATTGATAATCATGGTTTATTTTATACACACATTTATGTACTGCTATGCTATCTTGGGCCAAATATATAATACGGTGAATGGAAAGTCCATTTCTTATAAACTTCTGAGTTAAACCATTTTAAAGTGATGCACTTACTAAGGTATATTCTGAAGGAGCAGTGAAAATAGTCTTTGATGCAAAATTTCTTCAAAATTTTTGGATGAATGTTTAACATTTTAGCCAGAACTATCTAAATTTGCCCCTGTTTGGGTTGACCTTTAAAACTAGGAAAATAAATCAACACAGATGTGTCCCTGCTCCATAGTAAACTACTTAGCACTAGCATTAGCCACAGATGTTGGTAAAGTGTAAGGAATAATATTATCTCTATCATTGACAGAAATTAATGAAAATACTAATTTTAATATACTTTTTATTTGTGTAACTGAAAATCATGATAACATTTACCCAAAATTAGTGATATGGATTTGTACTGAAAAACTAGCAAATGTTTCATATATAAAATGTTTAGGCACCATTCACATAGAGTATTATTTTGGAAAATGCTAGATGAGAAACTCAAGCTTAAAGGTTTGGAGCAGAAAGACCATTGGCAAGGGAATTCCATGACTTCTAAAACCAAAATGGAGAAAAGAGCTGGAAAAAGAATTCAGATGCTCAGGTTTAAAACAAAGTTTTAATGAAATTTTGCTTATAGGCACAGATGTGACAGAGAACAAAAGTAGGTCAGAGAAAGCATCAGTGAAGACTGAGGAAATAAGAAAGAATTGAGGTGTTATGGATTAGATGGAGAATGTAGCCGAGCCTGGTGGTGCATGCCTGTAATCCCAGCACTCAGGAGCCTGAGGAAGGAAGATCGCTGTGAGTTCAAGGCCAGCCTGGATGCATAGTGAGACCCTGTCTCAAAAAACAAAAACAAGAACAAAATAATGAAATAGATGGAGAATGTCCCTCAGAGCCCCACAAACTCAGCAGCAGGGCTTTAGGGAGGTGACTGAATCATTTGCGTGATATGGCTGACTTGTTTTGGGGAGTAGGGTCTGGCTGGACAAGGTGTGTCACTGGGTTGTGACCTGAAAGAGTATTCGTGTGTCCCTCGCCCGCCGTCCCTTCGCTCTCTGCTTTCCGGGCACCATGACGCCGGCAGGTCCACTCCACTTCTCCCCTCGTGGCCACGCACAGCACCTTGCTGCAAAGCACGCCTGTCCTGGAGGCCCAAGTGCGGGTTATTGTCCTAGCAATGAGCAGAATGACTAAGATGTGAGGGAACAGCACTCCTGACTACTGATTCTTGATTCATTCATCTAAATAACAATGGTATTTTTGGACCGCATGTTAAGTGTCTGCTTGAGTTAATACGCGTCTGACATATACGTGGAGCCTACATTTATTTGACTTATAAACAGAAATCTGGATGCTTGGAGACTGCATTGTAAGTAACACAAGGATGACAAAGGTTATTTTTGAAACAGCATTATGAGTTACAATTTGCTTGTGTAAAATCAAGGGACTGTGAGATATCTTCCTGGGATATGAATTATGTAGTTGCTTTTAAAGTTCTGATGCTCAAAGGAGCTGTCCGAGCCAGATTCATGAAAATCGATGTCATTATATTGCACAGAAACTGTGTAACCACTGAGCTTATTAGAGGGTGCTACACACCTAAAATCTTACTGCTCTGGGAGATAGAGACAAGAAGCTCAAGCCCAGACTGAAGACTAGTGTTAGTGAGATCCTGTCTTGAAATAAAGAATAAAAAGGGCTGACAATGTCACTCAGTGTAAAGGCCCTGAGGTCATTCTCCCAGGCTACAAGTGAAGAAACAAACAAAGCAAAACTCAACACAGCAGAGGGTGTGAAGAGAACCTAGAAGAAATGAATAAGAATCTCAGTATTTCAATTAGAGAAGAAGCAGTCGAAGAAGCCAAAACAAGAAACTTAGCAGGGAGTGGTGTCACTGAGTTCAAACAAAGAGAGTGCGTAAGGAGAACAGCTAGCCATGGAAGTCCACTGAAGTCAAGAGAAACAAAGGAGAAATGTTCCACTTAGGTTTCAATGCATGAGTATTGTTCAGGTCCCCAAGTCAGTAGAATCCTTATAACAAAGCACGGAATGTGGATCCTAAATGGGAAGCATACATAAAAATTCAAATTTAAACTGTACTCTGACAGAAGTTCTCAATGTAATCTCACTATAGGTAGATTGAAATGAATTTGGGTTATCATTTGAGTCCATGGCAGGTGTGCCATAGCAGGCTGTTTGTAGCATTGAAAACTCTAAAAGATTCCCCAGTTGGGTGTAGTGGTGCATGTACTGGTAATCCCAGTACTTGGGAAGCTGAGGCAGGATTGCTGTGAGTTAGAGGTCAGCCAGGACTACGTAGTGAGTTCAAGGTCAGGCTGAATTACATATAGCTAGACCCTGTTTAAAAAAATTAATAAAAGATTTGCCATCACTGCTCAGGAATCCTTCTCTCAAGAGTGTTTGGGGGAGTAAAGACCAGTAGAGTCTTCATTTTTGGAGAATACCCAACATTTGTAATTGTGGGTCCACAGTCACGAAGCTCAAATAGGGTTGGATTAGCCTTTGTTCTCTTCCCTTTGGTTTCCTTCTACATGCAAGGTCCTCCTGGCAGGCATTTTTCTCTCATGGAAAGTTTTGTGTAATGAGTTTGGGTGTGGGCAGAGTTCAGGAGGCTAGAGGATATTCTTAGTGTTAGAATATAGAATTAAGAAAAGTAGTATTCAAGTTTTTCTATGGGATGGTCTAATGATGAATAATTTAAAAGAAAATTTTGAGTCATTGTCATATGTTTTATGACTTGGTGAGGAAAAAGTTTTACTCTTTTTTATTATAAACAACCACATTAAGCTCAGATTCCATAAATACATTTATTTTTAGGAAAAAAATTTGCTAAAATCCTATCTCTACAAAAATATTACACAGAAAAGAGTTTAGTCAATGAATAAATATTCTCTTTTTGAACATCTTCAATGTAATTAAGGGCTTACTTAATATTGTTGCAGTCAGAGTTCTCTAGAGAGTCTAACAGGATGTGTGGATAGAAATACAGACAGGCAAAAGGGATTTTTTTTTAAACTGGGAATTAATTCATGAAACTTTTGGAGGCTGAAAAATCCAAGAGCAAAGTGACCATAGATTCAGCATCTGCTGAAGTTTCACTTTTTGCTTCACAGATGGCACCACTTGCTGCATCCTCACCGATGGAAAGGCAGAAAGATTCTTCACTCCCCTTCCTGAGAGGACAAATTCCCTTCTTCCCTGCTACAAGATTCTACTTCTTAATAGAATTACACCAGGGATTAAGATCAATGTGAGGTTTACAGGGCCACAAACATTCTAGCCACACAATTGCATTATATTTTGTTAAATTGGTGTTACAAAAGAAAGTAGTGAGAAAAGAAGCCATTCTACTTTATCAAGAAGGTTTCTTGTTTTATAAAAAATCAGCTTCCTCATCAACTCTTTTTAAAATATAGCTTATGCCATTTAAGCACTGTTATATAGATACTGGGAGTACGAAAATTGCTGAGTTTGTCATCTATAATTTCCAATCCTGGTTTATGTAGCACCAAAATTACATTGTTCTGTTATTTTACCCAGTGTTTCAAAAAATTATTTTTGATGTGGTGGGCATGATAATGCTTTAAATGATCTGTGTATTTTCTAAATTTATACAAATATGCTAAGTAAGAATTTTTGTTTTAAAACAAATTACTTTTGGTTAAATTTAAATACAAAATATATTTCAGGCAGAATTCATTTGTAGTTTCCTTTATGTAATGAATATGTGGAGCATCTACCAGGTGTTTAATTCCGTGCTGGGCTCTGGGGAAGGAATAGAGGACAAAGAAGAGCTCTGGGTTGAGGAGCCTTATGTTTGTATGGAGAGGACAGATGCTAAAGAAATATACATCAAATGTTGAAAGTTAATTAAAGAAAAGTAAGTTCCTTCGAGGTTGATCTTGGCCAAAGGATACAATGAATTCACTAGATTTACGTATTAACAGAACCAATACCTTACTTTTAAAGTCTATATTTAATATGTATTTATCATGTCTGCATACAAAAGTTTGCATACTTTTGCATCATTGGTTGACTAAGACTATCTATGCTGCATTAAATAGATTTAGAACTATAATCGATACCTTTTTACTTTACTTGAGACATTTTTGATGAAAGGTGTGAGAGATGTAATTTCTCTCATAGGAGAAGTTGTATCTCAAGGTAAACTGTTTTTGTAGGTTAAAGTTTATTTCTTTTGATGAAATTCATAATTATTTTTCTTTTTCTGTTGCTGGAGAAGGAACTCAGGGCCTTTCATGGTAGGCAAAGACTCTAATGTAGACCTACTTCCTCACCCTTCTTTTCAATTCTGTATTGAGATAGTATCTTGCCAAATTGCCCACATTGGCTTCAAACTTGTAATTCTCCTTCCTCAGCTTTCCCAGAATCTGGGATTTGCCATCATACGTGGCCTACATCTTTTTAAAAAATAAGGAATCTTCATTTTAAATGCTGAAGAGATAGGAATCATCTTTTCTAAAACTGACCTATCTACTCTATTTGGAGAAATATTCCCAGTTATTCAAAACTGTTGGTGTTGGTTAAATGCATAAAGTCTTCTCTGTCAAGAGTTGTCCATAATTTCTGTAGCATTGTTAGTCAATATGCACTGGTCTTTTTCAACTTTATGACAGTATTTAGATGTTGGTACCTTTTACTATGGTGAATTTTCCATTTGTCATAATCTGATGCTTGATCTTGTGGATCCAGAAATCTGATTTTGCCCAGTGACCAACTAGGGGACAGAGTTTTTAATCTGAAACGTTAAGACTACTTGTTAACTCACCATGAAATTTATTACACAGCAGTAGATTTTGGAGCCTATAGGTCCGCATATTTTCCCTTCTGGGAGGCACACAAGCATAATCAGTATAATGCAATGTAGATTCAGAAAAAGGACTTTGTCTATATCATAGCTTTAGGCTAATGCAGATGGATTCTAATTGGTATAATCTCATAACTTTATGTTTTTGTGGGTTTTTTTTCAAGAATGGTTACTGTTAAAATATGCCATGATCAACCCTCTCAAATGAAGGAAAGTTTTTGTTTCACTTTGTATATCAAATCACATGGTCATTCAGTCCTATTATTGGCTCTGGAGTCATTCTGTTTCATTTAATGAATTCATATATGAAATTGTTTTGATCTTTTTGTTACAATATGTATTAAAAATAAAATTTATTAGAAAAGGTATCCTCCTTCTTTTTCCAAACCAAGTGCATGACGTTCCAAAATAACCTGTGACTAGAAGTTTAAATTTCCAGGATTTGGGGATAGAGCTCAATAGTGGAGTTCTTGCCTGACACTTGTAAGACCCTGGTTTAGATCTTTGGTACCGTACACACACGAAGGTTTTATTTTGCCTCAAGAGTGGACTTACTTTGTGCACTCGATTTCAGTAAGGCACTAAAGGGAAATGTTTTTAACCACACAAGTGTACAAGTTATGGGATTTTGTGTAATGCAATGTTTTGTGAGAGGAATTGAATTGAAATTTGTGTCAGCATTTGCAGTTTCTGGAGAAGTTGTGTAGAAGAGAAACAAACAACAATAAAGTGAGCAGAGTGCCACTCAGAAAAATCAAAACGTGGAAGCGGCAGAGTCGTCTCAGCAGGGCTATTAAGCTGCCTGGAATGTCTTGATCCTCTGCTGCGAAGTGACTGAATCTTGACTCTCTGGGCTTGGGTTGTTTGCTACTTTCAGTACTGACACTTATTGGTACGCCATATTCTTTTTTTTTTTTTTTCACCAGAGATTGAACTCATAACCTCTCATCCTACCAGGCAGGTGCTTATGCCACTGAGCTAAATCCCCAGCCCTATTTTTTGATACAGGGTCTCACTATACAGTTCAGACTGTCTTTGAACTCACTTTGTAGCCCAGGCTGGTC
>RJWM01000355.1:9033-127597 GCA_004363535.1 Dasyprocta punctata | reverse complement strand
AAGTGTAATTTTTTGATCAAAGTGTTTATCAGAACAGCCGATGCCATGAAATGCAGAGATGGCCTTGTATTAAATCACAAATCACAGAGCTGTTTTTCAATCTCAAAGTTTTTTTCTAGGGGAAAGGTGAATTCTAAAAAAATTTCCACCTATAAATTAAAGAGAAGCGGATGGCTCAGGATAGTGGACATTTGCCCTATTGCTTTCATTTGTTTTATGTGAAAACATCCATATCAATACTGAGTGACTATCTAGAGAAATAGGCCTTGTGTGTGTGCACACGTGTGTACTTGCATGGTAGATTCATGAAAATAAAGTTAAGAAAGAAGGAAAGGAGTTTAAATGTTCTTCCTTTGATAAACACTTGCCTGTTCAAGGAATAATTTAACATGTATCCATTCAAATGCTAGAGAGGTTTAAGTTGTGTGATTTGTGTTTACAAAAAGAGTTTTGTGTGTGGAAGCTCTACACTAGGAAAGAAACTTCAACATTCTTCAATCAAAATAGTCCCTTATTAGCTCTGAACCTTGATTTTCCTGCCATCTGTCACTGAATTTCCTAGATTAAGTCTTCAGGAAGAGCCAACACATTCTCACCCATGGCCCATCTTTTATCAAACATATCTCCTGTGAATCCAAGGGCAAGCTCCGGGTTCTGCGTTACACATGCACGGTTCTCTCCACACCTTCCAAGTCCAAGACTTCAAGTTCAGTAGTTAAACCAATCGAACCAATTTACTGTGGGAAATGAGAGGACGGAATACCCAAGAGAAACATCTGGAAGCTGAGATGAACACTCCCTGTTTGGGTAGGTTCACTTTCAGGAGAAGTAGGGATTGGAAGAGGTCAATGGGACAAGCTCAGGAGTTCAAGAGTGTATTGGAAAATAACAGAAACACCCTATCAATCTTGTTCTTTAGATGGGAAGAACTGTGACGAATGAAGTAGCTGCATCTGTGAGATGACAGAGCCAATGAGGGTGCAATGAGAAAGAGAAGAAGAAAGAAAATTGGAAACATTGAAAAAAGGGAGATACCTGACTCCCCCAAAGCTTGGCAGGAGCAGACAGTAGGGTTTGGAAACTGCAAAAAGCATGGGCACACTGAAAGGGTGAGGCACGTTTTCACATCAGAAGCTTCCACCCCCTGCTTAGAGAGCCTTGGATTGTGTGAGCACGCGACTGCCGGGGCGTGGTTATGTTGAGTGCCTTCTTCACAGAAGACAGCTATGGTGCCATGTGACGAGCACCAGGGACACGCTGGCAGAGTGAAGAAGGATATAGCTCTAGGATGAAGAACCCTTCTGCGTCTCTCTAATGCAAATTTGTTTCTTTCATTCTCATATGTGATGGGCATTCTGACATCTACTGAGCAGAATTGGCAGGTTTCACTTAGGCAGAACATTTGGGTAATAAAATACTCTACTTTGTTCCTAGAAACTTTATGACAGATTTTCTTTTATTCTTTATACCCAAATTAAGGCAAACTCTGTCCTAAAACCTGATTGACTTGTCTACTGAATCACATTTTTATGTATATAAATCTCAATGAGTATTCTATAACTGTATATACAACCCCACTGTTCATCTAAATTTTACTTTACCTTCTGTTATTACTGAGTAAACTAAGGTAAGATTATAAATTCTTTTTAAAAATAAATCATAAGTTTCAGCTCCTGAAGTAAAACAAATCAGTTTTTCTGAAAACCATCTATTTCTGTGAGGAATGGGAAACATATTCTGTGTGGTGACATGGAGTTTTTTAATCTCTCGGATGGGTGTTCCCACAGACTTAGCAACCATCACCCATCCTCTGCCACACTGCTCAGCCTTGCCAGTGCAAGCCATCCAGTACCTCTGTAGTCTAGGGTCAGTGCTCGCCACACACTGGGTGGTGGAGGTGGAGGTGGAGGTGGTGGCGGGGCGGTTGTAATGGTAATCAAGGAGCCATGTGCGGCGGGCCGGTCAGACTGTTGGATGCTACATACTGTTTCCTGTCCCCCCCACATCCCACCCTAAGCACATGAGGCTCCTCACAGATGTTCCATCTTTTCAACAGGATGACCTGCATCCCCTTGGGGTATGAGTTTCTTATTTCATCTATTTTCTAGTTTTCAGGAATTCCTAGTATTCCTGAGTCCCTTTAGACAGTTCTTGTTTTGGGGGTCTGTTATAGATCAACTTACCCACAACTTGATGTCATTTCTTTGCTTGCATGTTCTCAATTCACTATTTTACTCCTGTCTTACAAACAAGACACATTTTGCTTCTCTGGATAAATATCATCTTTTGACAAAATGGGCTGATATTTCTAATAATGTCCAAGTGCTCCTTCATACGCATTTGCTGTTGTTCTATTTTATTTTTTATATATTTTGGCATCCTTCTTAAGTCTGCTTAGAAGAAGAAGTACCCACATTAGTTGTACTTTTCCAAGGAAGAGGAGGTCCAGTTAAGAAATAGAACTAAACAAGGGACCAGATGGTCATCTATCTTCTGAGTCACTAGCATTCTGTTCATTTCTCCATTTCTTGACTTTCTCTGGGTACACGTGAGGCTGAATTGGCATGTCATTAGTGAACAGCCACAGAAGCATAGATGCCATTCCATTTTGGGTCAGCAGAAAAGCATATTCTAGATTAGCAGTCAGCCTGCTTAGAGTTACATAGTATATTGTTTTGTTCCAATTGATTTATTTGTCTTTTATTCAAAAGATCCCTTTAAGTATAAAACTTACAGTATTGGATGAGGGCAGAAATCATCCTATTTATTATGCTTTTCTCTTTTTCTTTTCTATTTCCTCTTTTATCTTTCCCTTTTGGTACTTACCGGCAGACCTAGTTTATTCAGGACTGTGTATTCTCCATTCTAGAGAACTCTGCATTGTGTGTAGAGGTAATTAGCATTTAGGTTTATCTGCAATTCCAGCTATTTGTTTTCAGCCTTTCACCGGATCTATAAAAACGGTTTTACATAATTTAGTTCCTTAGTATATTAAGGATGAGAATATAGTTTTCAGGTACGTGCTTTTCTATATGATCTTCTTTTACTATTTATTACCTTTAATTGTGTTTATGAAAACTTATACAGAAATTCTGTCAAAGGATTAACGTGTGAAAAGATTTCATCCTCAGTAACATTTACAAAGAAACAAATCTAGTAATATTGGAATGTGGGAGAAGGAAGTGAGTAATAATATCTGTTCAATGTGTCCTTTTGGCAAGATCTTGTTGCAGAATTTAAAAATAGCAGCATAAAATGTATCTGTGCCTTAATGAACTATTATTCTACGAGAAGAGGTGAGAGGTAAGCACAGACAAAATGAGATAGCAATGAGATTACTAATAACATACAACAAAGAAATGAATTAATTGAAAAGTAAATATTTAACCTGACTGTGTTGAAGACAATTTTTGCTATAGCTCGGTTTCTAGTTTATTACCCTATATCAGGATTTGGTAACTGTGTAACGAAATTTGTAGATTATGAACACCTTTTCCAGGAGGAATCAGAAGTACTTTAAACCTTCTTCAGGCATCTAGTCCTTCAAACTCTTTCTCCCGTCCCTGTGATAATAACTAATATTTGCTTGATGCTTACATGTGCGATGTGTTCCAAGCTTTACACATTTTCTTTAATCCCTCGTTGGCTCTGCCTTGCTGTGTGAGCCGTCAGTGCTGAGCACACCTTCGTGATGACCAAACTGGTGATTGCTGATGACTCACAAAGTCCAATGCAAGTGTCAAATAGTTGTTGTTTCATTTTTAGCATTTCATTTGTGTTCATTTCAGCACAAGATATCTAATAAACCTTACTGACTAGCCTTGGCAGGCCTTGAGAATCACATTGAAGAACTGGCCTGGGAGATATCTAGTTTCAGGGTCTTGGGACAATAGAAAAGCGATTAAAAATGGTATCTTTTCCCATTTTTAACATTTTTAGCTCCCTCTCAAAATTTCTCCAAGTCTCAACTCAGGAGAGTTGGCCTTTTAACTAATAATTGCCTGATTCTTCTGTATTAAACAATCTGCCTTGACAGTTCAGTTAACTCTCACTGCAACCCACTAATAATACATTTTTGACTGATAATCTTGAGTTCAGTCTGAACAGCCAAGCTGGTTGCACAGTTGATTTGGAGAATCTTGTATCATTTTGAGTTCATGTTCACATGATCATCATGGGCTTTTCATGAAGTTTCAATTTTGATGCTAGCATACCTTATCCATTGTGCTATTTAAAGTAAAAAAAAAAAAGTCACTAGAGTCCTAAAGTACGTTGAATTTACCATAAAAGTATCTTTTTTTCTTTTTAAATGTTTAGAGAATCAGCAGTAGAGATGGCATACTTATAACAGCTTGCAAGTGCAGCTCCCCACTAAATATTATCAAAATAGGATATTTCTTCCAGGCCATGCTTTATCATTCATCTTGAACTACGAAACGCACAAGACTGCATTTATGTAGCTGTAATTGTGATTATTGTCATTTTTTTCTTCCGATTCTGCTAAGCAATCAATCTCTCTAAAGAAATGATCATCACCTTCTGCATTTTGATCAACATGCTGTATAATTTGACTCCAAGTTACTGAACTAGATATTCTGACACAGTTCGATACATCATAGGGAATATGGCCTTCTGTAGTTGATGGAGATGTTTTCAGAAGCCAGAAATCTGCAAATAACGATGAAAACCATGACATATTTTAGATATGAGGAGATTTCTTCTTGAGAGCTGGGCAGGGATGGTTCAATTTCTGTCAAGTCTAAACACATGTTATCACAATAAGATCAAAACAATAAGCACAATTAAAGGACTCAGGTAATGGAAAGGGAATAACAAGGCTCACGTATACTTCTGCTTGTGCATTGTTATCTGCATAATTTCTAAATTTTCCCAAATAGACATTGTCTTAGAGCATCTAGATATGATTTTTTTAAACTCAGTTTAAAGACAAGTGGTATCTCTGTGTTTCTGGTTGGAAATTTGTACATAGCCTTCACATTTTCAACACAGATTGAAAGATGTGAGTAATTGCTCAACAAGCCACAGAAATAAAATATTCAATGTACACAGACACACAGAGCCCCACTTTCCTGACCCCCAACATCAGAAATGGGGATGTCTGAATTGAGATGGTCCCTCTCTCTCACAATACCTCCCACTTCCTTTCTCTCCTTCCCCTCCCCTTCCCTTTTCTTTCCTTTGCTTCTTTTTTTTTTTTTAAACGGGAATTGGACCCAGTGTCATCCCACTGAGCTACATTCCCAGCCCCTTCTTTTATTTTTCATTTTGAGGCAGGGCCATTCTAAGTTGCTACTCTCAAACTTGCAATCCTTCTGCCTCAGGCTCTTAGAGTGCTGGGATTACAGGTACCCCAGCAACAACTAGGCAAGATGGCACCGTTTTTTAATGTCTTAGGATGCTGAGGAGGTTACTCAATGGAAACTGTGGGTGTGCAGGAAGTTAATTTTTTAGGCTCTGAAATTCTACACTTGGTGTTCATTTAGAAGCAAGAACCACAATAATACTTCAACTACTATTGTATACACCAGTCATATTATACTAGTAGAAATACCACAAAGAGCAAATGATCCAGTTGGTCTACTTGGTTTACACTTATATTTCCTTATCTGGAAAGTGGGAATAATAACAGTCCTTAGCATATCAGGTTATTGACAGAATTCAACTTAATAAAGGTGTTGTGTGGCAGAGGGTAAATTTGAAGTAATATCTAGTGGTTGGTCTTATTTCTGTGGTCTTGACCACCAATTTAGGGAAGCTCTTTCTATGATTCTCAGGTCCTTTGGTAACTATATTTATTGAACTTCTACCAAAGAATACATTAAAAGAGATTTCTGAGCTGTGTAGATACATTATCTCATTTAATCCCAGATACTATTACTGAGGTGGCAGGTAATAGAGAAATTTATTGAGAAATTTATTTGGTTTTACTAAAGTACTAAAGATGCCAAGGTTAAAGATCTAATTTCCCTTTGGATCAGTCACTATGAGGTTTTAATCAGTCATCTATTTATCAGTCATTGCTTAAGATATTTCATTTTATCACCTGAGGTGAACCTCATGACTATTATAGTTAAGAGTCTGAACCTGTAGTAAGTCAAACAGTTAATATGCAGCAAGGCCAAAGTTCAAAGCTGGAACAGAATGATCTTCAAAAGTTCATATCATTTGTAGGATGGGACCTGGACCTTGATCTTAGACTGAAACTACAAATCCTGTACACTATCTTGCAAATGGAAGTTGTTCAGCATATAAGTAACTTGGTGAAAAGATCTGAGTGAATGTGTAGATATTTAAATTTAAAATGATTTAAAGAGCCAGTAGCAAATTCTAGACAAGAAAGTACCATCAATTTACTCTCTGATTCTCCTCTGTTTTGGCAGAAAAATTAAGTGTTGTGTCTGTTGATAACATTCTATGTTAAAACTCCACAAAATCTGAAAATAACTCCAAATATAATCTTTTAAATACTCTATTTAAATTTTAAAGTGATTAGTCATGTTTTGAAAGATTTTAGTCAAGCTTGTGGTAATGTCTTCTTATATTATAAATGCTGTAGATTCTTTAGTGATAATTGCACTTCTTTAAATTAGATATGAAATGACAGACCTCTACAGCAAATGAATAAAAAACCTAAGGGACCATATACATACATACATTTAATCACAAGCTTAATTTTTTCTTACATTTTTCATTCATTTGAAAGTTAAAGATCAAGCCAGGGATGGTGGTTCACATCTATAACTTCAGTTACTCAAGAGACTGAAACAGAAGGATTGCAAAGGTATGGGGAAACAGCTAAGTGCTCCACTGACTACCTAGTATGTACATGGTCTTGGGTTCAGTCTCTAACACCACACACACACACACACACACACACACACATTAAAGGTTATGTATAGTCTTCAGTGAACTCTCAAATTTTACAGATCACAATGTCCTTTGCTTTTGTACTCTGTGTCTCTTTATTTGCGATCACACACCATATGGGGGCGTTCAGTCTACTGAAGGAATTACCATGTAGTCTGAAAATAAATTCAGCTCAGATTTAAAGTTTTGTTTCAGTCATGTCCGTTTTAACTTTACCTCACTGTGGGTGCATTCTGAAATGCTATGGAGGTAGAATAAAGACCTTTCTGCCGTTGGGACAAAATACCTCACATACACACACCACTTAAAAGAGAAAAGCTTTAACTTGGGTCATGATTTGAGAGGTTTCAGTCCATGGTATGATGGTCCCAAGGCAGGAATGTCATGGCAGAATGGCACAACAGAGAAACAGCTCACTTCATGGCAGCCAGAAAGTAGAGAGAAAGCAAAAGATGCTGGAAGAAATTTTCTTTTCAAAGGCACATCCTCAACAGCCTACTTTTTTCAAGAAGGCCCTAACTCCTAACATCTCATTCAGCTAATGAGTCCAGCAATGAGGTCATTGCCCTCATGATCCGGTTACCTGTCCATTCCCCCCTCCTGAAAAAGTAGCTTCACTGGGGATTGAGCCCTGGCTATGTGAATTTTTGGGGTACACTTTTATTTGGATTATAATACCAGTGTTACATATAACAAATGCATATATGACCTCTCTTTGTTAGTGAATTCCAAGTGATGTGTGTCATGCAAGTACATGATCCTGAGTTAATAGAACCCTTCTTGCCATTTAGTTCATCATGCTACCTTTTTGTTCTGCCTGATTTCTTATGAAGCAATCTGGCAGAATTTTGTGACTGCCCTTCTTAGTTGTCAGAATATATAGAAGTGGAAGTATGTAAATAATTTTCAAAAGCCAAGTGTTGTAGCAATAGGGTGCCTGCTATAAGGAAAAGTTTGAAATCTTGAAGGAAATAAGAAATGAAAATTATATTTAAATCAGTTTTCCAGTTTTGTCTTTGATATTAAGCTGATGAGGTAAATTGCTTTCAGAAGTTAAAATAGAGATTTAAAGGTTATAATAATATCCCTGCAAAAATAGTCCAGAAAGGGGAAGAGAGGGAGAGTTCATTTAAATATAGGAATGACTTGGGGAGATATAATGGCTCTATTAATATTAATTCTGTCATTATCCTTCACTGCTTTCTAAATGGAAAATTGTCAATCTATATCTTACTGGTAGAAATACTAAAATGCAAATAATAATTGACAACCTTGTCCTAAACATATAGGTTACCTGTTTTTAAAAAATTCTAACCAATCTAATGTTGAAAAAAAAGTCTAGTTTGTTAGCTTTCAATTGCTGTGACAGAAATATGTGAGAAAAAAACTTAAAAGGTGAAAAGGTTTACACTACTATGGTTCATGGTTTTAAAGGTTTCAGTTCATGGTCATGTTTGTTCTCTTTGTTTTGGGACCAATGGTGAGGCAGAACATCATGCGGTGTGTGATGGAGGGGAAGTGTTCACCTCAAGGAGACTGGAAAACAAAGAGAAAGAGGGAGGAGCCAGGCCTCAGTACCCCTTCAAGGGCACAGGCCCAGTGACCTCACTATCTTCCAGGAAGCCCTGCCTTCTGGAAGTTCCCCATAATATGACAGGTTGGTGACCAATCCTCTAATTAAGACAGGGGTTTTAGGGAGCCACTCCAGATCCAAAATCTAGCAGCTAAGTTTGGCAGAAGAGTCTGGAAGTGAAGAACTTACTTCCAGGTGTTGCTTTCCAATGGTATCCTGTGCTCGACCTACAGGTATGTTTTATTCTGTTTTGCTTGGGACTGAGCCGAGGGTTTAAGCATTCAACTACATATCACCAGTTCTTTTAAATTTGTTATTTTGAGACAGGGTCACAGTAAGTTATTAGCTTGCCCAGACAGGACTTGAACTTGCCTCCCAGCATGGCCTTACCTTCCCACCATGCCCTTACCTTCCCACCATGCCTGGTTTCTTCAGCTAGATTTTCTTTTTGTGGTACTGGAGATGAACGCAGGAATACTCTACCACTGAGCTACATCCCCAGCCAATTTTATTTTTTATTTTGAGACAAGATCTCACTAGGTTGCCCAGATCATTTGAACTAGTGATTGCCCTGCCTTAGCCTCTCAGAGTTCTTGGATTATATATGTGCACCTTTGTGTCCTGTTTCAGTTGGTTTTTGAGAGGCTGAAGCTCCCTGGTCTCAAGCTCAGGTTTATCTCTGTCACTACCACTCCCTGGGAAGGGTTTGGGGAAGAAATATGCTCTGCCAGGCCTCCTGGAGGGTCTCTTCACGGTCAGAAGGCAGCCAAAGAAACTGAAAGGTTGTTTCTGATGACAGGATAGAGGAGGTGGCTGAATTCAAAAATCATCCCTTAGACCAAAAGTTTTTCTTTTTTTTTGAAATGGGTAAAGGTTGAGATACAGATTTTTATGTCTGAAAAAATATCGCAGCAGAGAGAGAGCTGTCTTTTAACTCTGTACATTGATGTTTTCTTCTTGAAGCAGTTGACATTTAATGAGGAAGAAAACAACATTCTGAAGATTGTATTTATTTTTTTTAATACTGTGACTGTTCTAGTGTTTGGAAGATAATGTTTTTATGTGCAGTTTAAAATGTTTGATATCAATTTGAGACCCAAACAGATACATTTCATTAAATTCTCAAGACTTCAGTTTTTACCCCATTAGGTTCCATTATCAAAATTACCAGGCAATATCTTAAAGGCTTAAAAGTTATATCCCTAATAATTGCACAGGTCTTTTTCTTCTTTTTAAATGTAAAATGCTATTTTAAATGAATCATAGCGTGAGTTTAGCTGCCAGTTTGAATCCCCACATCTGGGAATCATCCCAAGATTACACACTTCCTGTCTGTAGGAGGTAGCATTCTCATTATGGGCATCAACAGCCGTGATTTGGTGCAGTAATAAAAGAGGCACCACAAGTGAGGCCATGGGATGAAATATGGGGAAAGGGTATGGATGTCTTGGGTCCTCAACAGATGAAGCTAATTGAATCTCCAAGCTCCAATTCCATCTCCTCTTTTTATAATTATGCCTGTCCTAAAGTCTAAATGAAACAAAACAAAATAAAACAAAACAAAAGATTTGAAATACGCGAAGTGGGGTGAGAGACCATATGGCAGCCCAAATGAAATTATCCAAACACTTCAAAAACAAGCAGGGCACGTTCCCCCTTCCACTCAGGAGCCATCTGTGAGCTCCGCACTGGAAGGAGCTCCCTTCAAGTTGATGTGAACTGACTTCATCTTTGGGCCCCGTGTGCGTGTGTGTGTGTGTGTGTGTGTGTGTGTGTGCGTGTGTGTTTTGAAACGAAAACCAGAAACCTTTGAAAGGAGATGAAATGAGGTCACTCCAGGGTCTCATCACAACATTGCAAATGTCGTAGAATGATTGATTTTTGAAGTAAAAGGACTTTCTGAAGAAGAAGATACATGACAAAAAGCATTGTCATTAACAAGAAGCAATCCTATTTTTGGCATTGGACTAGAGTGGTTTAAAGAAAATTAAAGTGACATATTCCGGCCCTAATGGTATTTATCATTGGAGAAGGACAATTTTGGCTATAACAGACACAGACATTCTTATAAAATCAAGAGAATAAATGGATTTACTAAGTGAAGAAAATGAACTACACAGAAAATGTTAGTAAAATTGCTTGTAGGTTATTGGTGGATCCTTAATTACTAACCTTTTGAACCCAACCTTTCATTTTCTTCTTGCACAGCTTATAAATGCACACATTTTCCTCCTGACTTCTATCAAAACACCTCCTTTGACCTCGTACTTTGAAGTTACCCATTTAGCTTATTTAAAACATATATATTGCCTTGGGGTTGGAAACTGTGCCATCAGTGGGATTATATATATAATATATAAAGTAAATGCATAAAACTTAATTGAGAATTTAATATAAATCATAAGAAGGAAAATCCCAAGCAGTATTTATTAGAATTTAGGTCAAAACTTGTTTAGAAGCCTAGAAATGAGCCTAATAAGGCTGAGAGGGAGACAAAGTTTAGAAGTTTAAAAGAATCCTGCTTCAGTTCTGGATTCTAGTTTGCTCAGTATGATGAATTTTCAGTTGAATGATTATGTTGAATTGAGTATTTGATGAGATCTTTATTTTATTTATTTATTTATTTATTTTTTTGCGGCACTGGGGATTGAACTCACAACCTTGCGCTTGCCAGGGCAGGCGCTTAAGCCGCTGAGCCAAACTCCCAGCCCTGGTTTTTTGAGGCAGGGTCGCACTATGTAGCTCAGGCCGGCCTTGCGCTTGCGTTGTAGCCCAAGCCGGCCTCGAACTCACAACGCTCCACCTACCTCAGCCTCCCGAGTGCTGGGATTAAAGGCGTGCGCCACCACGCCCGGCTTGATGAGATCTTTAAAAGGTCATGTTAATGAATGACTCATTAGTTCAATACACATTTTTGAATACTTAATACCTGTTCAGAAACTATTTTGGTAAATATTTTAGTGGCTTCACTACAGGGCAATTTGAACAGAGTATGAACACTGGTAATCTGCACAATTACCAGATTATTTAAACAGTTTTTGGAGTTTTCATTATAACAACGTAACATTTAAGTACTTGAATTTGGTCACATCAATTAATATCTAATTATTTATATATTCTGTATATAGAGCATCATGCTGATTACTAAAACAATTGAATTGCTCGAATATATTATTTTTTGAAAGATCAAGATTTTGACAACTTAAATTCTATGCAGCTTTGTGAATCTGAAGTTTCAAATAAATCTACATAGTCACGCACAATCTAACCTATACAGTTGGGTCCAAAAATTCATTCACATTTTCAAATATTATTAACTCCTTTAAACTAACTTTATTTAAAAATTAGGAATAAAAAAGGCATTGAAATAGCTGCTGGTCTAGAATATAAATCATTAAATGCTAATTTTCTCTTTCAAATTTCTTGCCTGTTGGTAGCCTTCTAACAATGCTTTCCATCACCCTTGTACTTGTGAACACCTTTGGTTTCTCAGCAGAGGCGGGAGTGAAACATCTCGAGGTGAAAGAAGGAAGTCTGACGAGGTCATCGTCATGTAGTCCTGGAGGCCAGAAGCAGATCTCTCTTCCCTGGTCTGTTTATTTTTAAATTCCTTGTTGAAAATCAAAATATGCAACTGTCAAAGTAGCTCAACAGCCACCTAATCTATAGTTCATTTCAACTGATCTTGAGGTCTGTGAAGATTCACTTTTCTTGGTGGCCAGGCCCCATTTCCACACTGGTATGAATCAGTGTGTATCAGACCGGTGAACCAGTGCTCAAAGGAAAAGCAGTGCACTGCCTGCCTGAGAAGCTATGGGAGCAGACTTGCTCTTTGGTAAAAAGGCACTGGGTTGAAATAAAGTCTCTTCTTCCTGAAGACAGGCACTCAAGTGATGTCAGCCATGCTCAAAGAGGGCATTAAGGCATCTTCTATTTAAACAAATGAAGCAACAGACTCTAATGGGAAGGCAAAGTTGCTTTTTACAATTCCAGTGTGCTTCATTGAAACACACACCTTAGTTTTCTTTCCTTAAGATTATTTACTGATATGACTTTTTGATTTTAAAATTATGTATTTTGTATGTTAATGGCATTTTGGAAAATCAATATGAAACTTAAACAGTCATATTGTGTGACTATGAAGGGCCTGTAACAATCCAGCAATATGCTAAACATTATTTCTAGGTCACAGACCAAAGGAACAATGTGTTGGAAGATAACAATCACCATGAGTTGTAGACAATGACATAGAAGTGTTACCTAAATTGATGAAGTAGTCAAAAACAGATGACATGGATGTTTTCTACGAGTTTAACATATAACAGTGTCATCGGTATCACTTGATCTTAGAATTTCTTACTTGAAAATGATACTTATTGCCAGCCTAGTCAAAAGAAGCAGTGAGTGCATTTCTCATGCATTGGCCATGGGTTAAAAACTGTAACTCACTAAGGGAGCCTTCTTTTTCAAGTTGTGCTAATATTTTTCTAGCCTTATCTAAGCTATCAACACCTTAGTTAGAACTCAAGGAACATATATTTTGTGATTTCTAATTACCTCACAAATGCATAAGTTTAAAAAATTGGGAAAAAAGCATAAAACTAAAGATGTTAGAGATGATACATGACAAAAGATGCAAATCTCAAAGACTATTTTTCTGTTAGCCAATTGCTCCTTTATCGCTTGTTGCTCTAATGCTGGATTTTAAACTTACAAATCTGTGCAACTGATTTCTTGTAAACAATGTAATATGCACAGAATTAGCCTGACCCTCAGAGTTGTGCTTGTATGTTTGTACAAGTGGTAGACCATGACCCTTGTCTCCATACACTGGGAATTTTAGACTTACTGGGAATCTGCTTGGAATTCTTAGAGTAAGTGTTTTCTTCTTGACTTTTCCTCTTACAATCAACTTTCTTCAGTAGAGGGGAAAGAGCACAGCACTCAGGGAAAAAATGATAGTGTTGCCTTTAAGTACAAGTATAAGATTTGGCTAGTGACCTCCTTTATTAGAATTTCTGGGCAAGGGATATGAGTAAGTAGATTTTACAATTTAGTAAGCAGTTAAGGAAGCAGTGATTACTTTGATACAGCTGCTACCTTGCACTATGCTCACATTGCTACTTCGAGGGGGCTGTGTCACACACTGCGCAGAGGGCATGAGACTCCAGCTCTCCTCTGCGAGTCCTATTCATTTGTCCAACTCACAAACATGAATGTGACCATGAAGTTCATCAGCCCCCAAACATGTTCTTCACCCACCTACTTCCCCTCATCCTTACTGTTCACCGGCAGCCTTCTAACCCATCTCCCTGTATTGCTTTGAGGTCCTTCCAGTCCAATTGTTGCAAAGCAGACAGGATTCTTTTTTCTAAACCATAAAATTACTTAAAATGCTGCAGTGATTGTTTTGTTGTCTTTGGGAGAAAGATGCAGTATCATATATTAAATATGGCTTTTCAGGCTCTGTACAGTCTGGTCCCTACCTACTTTTCTGTGTTTGTCTTGAGCCATTCACCCTTTTGATTCATTGCCCTTTTTCACTCAAACTGTTCTTAATTTAGTTCTTCAAAAAGGCAATGTTCTTTTCCGCCTAGCAGTTTTCACCTTTACTCCCTCTTCTCCCTACTTTTGGTCTACTCGTCCTTTAAAGTTTCAGGTGGAATGTTGTTTCCTCATTGAAAGGATCCCTGAGGATCAATTTGAAGTGGATACACCCTGGGCCTGTGTTTCATAGCGTGCAGCCCAGGGTTCATTCAGCAGGCTCAAGGCATTCAAAGCTCACACATTGCCAAAGAAGCTCTGGCTTTAGAACCCTCTCCTGGAAGGTAACCTCTGAGTCCTTGGAATACGATGCCTGATATGGGATTCTTACATGCTTGACACCTTCAGCTGCACGGTGTCACTTTTATCGGAAAGCTCATGCTAGCTATGTGATTGATGGTGAATGCCTGTTTTGGCCAAGGGAGCTGAAGTCTGAGTAATTGAGGTCAGTGACAAAGGCGCTCAATGCCTCTGGATCCGGCTTTCACTTACAACCTGGACACAAAGCTTATGCAGGCTGTTACCGCTCGCTGAGGGGAGAGGTCCTGCACTGCCGCTTCACAGGGCGGGGTGCCTGTGAGTGCGCACCTGCCCCCTCCTGGACTTCGGCCGTGTTTCTTTGCCCTTTGCTGATTTTATTCTGCATTTTTCCTCTGTAATAAAACATATCTCTGAGTATAGACACTTTTCTGAGTCCTGTAAATCCTTCTAATGAATCATTGAGCCTTGTTTCTTTCCTTCAAAATAATTATTTCCAAGGCCAGGGATATCACTCAGCGATGCAGTGCCTGCCTGGCAAGCACAAGGTCCTGAGTTCAATTCCTGGTATGCCCCCAAAACAACAACAACATCAACAACAACAAAAACCAAAACAATTAAAATGTAAATCTATTAAAAATTAAAAGTACAGTATTTGGTAAAAAAAAAATACAAAGTTGTAAAGAACTTTTTAAAAATTTAATAATGTTGCCTTTTTCAATTTTATGAAAAAGTGAAATGAAGCTTCATAACAATAAGGGACTAATAGTTAATACACTGTACATCATTATCTTTAAAGTACTTATTCAGAGTATGAGACATAGACACAACAGATTCTTCCCCACAGAAGAGGGACAGATAGCAGCACAAAACTTACTGCCTTGTAATCTGATTTCAGTCTTTTATTATTAACATTTAGCCTTATTACCTGAATAATTACATATGTATTTATATCTACATATCTATATCTATATCTATCTATATGTATGTCTATATACATCCTTTGGTATTTAAAAATTTTTATTAGTACATTTTAGTACATGATGATTACATTCATTTTAGGGAATTGGTGTATGTAATGACACATCTTAATTCTTTTGTTTTCCTTCCCCTCCATCCCATTTCTTCACCAGCATCAGATTCATTTATTTATCTTGCAAATCCTTATTAAGTTAATTATCATACATACAGACTACCACTAAACTAATAGACCAAAAACACATACAATACATGAGACAGTTACACTAAATCAAGGTATACTTTCAGATAATTTTTCTTGCTGGATTACATGATTCTCTCTCTCTCTCTCTCTCTCTCTCTCTCTCTCTCTCTTCTGTTATGTTTTTTATTTTGCACTTTATATATTGAGTTTCACATATAAGAAAAACATGATATTTAAGTTTGTGTGTTTGAAATACCAAGTCACAAGATCTCAGTTGGCATCACAGATTTGTGGTGCTCCTACTGTTTTTGCTTAGTTTTTTGAGTTGGTATTTTCTCATTACATTTGTGTAAAATTCCTACAGTAGGCTTTTAGAGTGACTGATGCTATGTAAGGGAAACAAAATATATTGTAAGCAGAGTTGTTTGGGTCAATTTAAGAAAATAAAATGAAGCATGAAGTGATGAACTGTCACTGAAAGGAGAATTCTAAAGCTGTGAAGTGTATAATTAATTAAAGGACTTTGTAACTTGTTCTTGACCCACATTTTAAATTGCAGAGAGCTAGGAAGCCAGGACTAGAAATCTCTAAAGATATGAAATGGAATAGACAATAGCTTGACTTATAAATAGAAAGAACAGGAGTAATGAAAAATTAATTTAGAAATTTCAAAAATATCTGCTGTAGTGATATTTAAGAAGTGATGCCCCCCTGTTTTCCACATGTCCTTGAATTTATTTCTGTGTCCCAAGGAACTTGAAGTCAGTCTTTAAGTTTATTCTGTCATGGTGTCTATGGTTCATGGAAACTGATGTAGGAGGAAGTAGAGGAAAGAAGTTAAGGGTTACTGCTAGAAACCATCGATGATATGAGGCTGGTCACTGAAGGTGAGCACCCATTTCCAAAGATTTTAGACCTGAGTTCCCAGGATAGACACTAAAGTGTTATCATCGCTTAACTTCCTAATGCCGGATTGGACACATTTTGTTGTATGGGTAGAAATTCTCATTCTGTCTGTAAAGGTGGAGGGTACTGAAATGGTTTTGTTTTTAATTAGCTTTTAACCTACCTGGCAAGCCTTTCTTTTCTTATGAGGCACCCAGGTTTCCCAGTGAAGATGTATCATTCTCTGACTGCATTCTGCTATTTCAACACTAGGTGCCCCAGATTTGCATTTGAAAATTTAAATGTAGGGTAGAAATATCAGACACAAATTGGTCATTCCAGCTTCTAAGCCCTGAAGAACAGCCATTAGCTTTTGCCATCTGCATTCTCGGAAATGCTATCATTCTTAGTTTTTTTCTGAGGTAAAATCCTCGCTGAGTCTATGAGATGCTGAATGCATACAAAACTGGAACCTCGAGGCTAGGAATTGTTCGCTTCTCTGTGGGGAGGATCCACCCAGTGAAGGTGGTATGGCTTGGGAAATATTTGTACCCCGGTGAGGATGTATCTAAGTAGGTTTTTATTTCAGAGCTCTTTGTAATGCCTCTTTGGCAACAGTGGCTTTATTCTAACTAATTCATGACTATCACTGAAGAAAATGTTTTTTAGTGCAATTTTTACTGAAAAATTAGATTTAGTTACTATTGCTTGCAGGAGGGTAGACTGAGTAAAATAAGCTTGTGGATTTTGGCTACTGCACTACTTTTTCATTCAGTGTCATTCAGTAAACAGGATGTATGTTATATAATACGCACTGTGCTGGAGGCTATCGGGGCTTCTTTTGAACATATTTTCATATGACTACAATGATCAACTCAGAGACTTAAGAGAAACTCAATAGACATTAGGGGAAAAGTCCACTTCCAACAGATGAAGATTCTATGACGTTTTTGAAAACTTTTAAAAGATAATGGTTTTGTGAAACAACTGCCCTTTATTAACAGTTCCTCAGTTCAGTCTTGCATTTAATCACATAGGACTTAAAATATTTTCCTAACTAATTTTAGTCTTCCCCTAAAATCCATTTCCCGCCATCGTATCTAAGAAATAGCTGATTCCTTACAACAAACCTTCAAATAGTTAATAGTGTTCACGAAAAAAAAAATCCCTCATTTGGTTAAGGCAGTTACTAAGTCATTTTTCAGCCTCACTCTCCAGGCTCAGTAATCCAATTATGCTAACTTTATACTATAATTAAACTAAAGCTTGCTTTAGAAGAGTTTAATCATGTTACTGAAATATCCCCCAATTAAACTAGGTGCCTGGCAAGGACGACTGTGGTTATAGGCCTTGTAAAACCTAAAGAGGTTTCATATTAGGTGTTATTCTGTGCTGTAAATGTCCATCTGGCAGAGACCTAGAGTTGGAAAATAAATTAAAACAATACAATCACAGCCATTTGCTCTCAGGCTTGACACTTGAGTGGACTCCTCGACACATATATGAATCATGTCCTATTGATTAAAACAAATCCCTGGTGGAGCACACTCAGTGTTTTTGCTATAATATGCTCGGAAGGAAATCAGCTTCCAGATTAAACGGGTGTAAATGGGTTGCTTTCCCAGTGAAAGTGTAGAACAATCTTAGAATCACTAGGCTAAGTGATCTTATTTGTACCTCGCTTTGCAGGCCCTGTGCCTCTACCAGGTGTGGGAGAGTAGCGGTCCAATTACTTTACCAGCTCACCATGATTAAGGTGTATGCTTGCTGTCAGCATCTCTCTGACCATAATTTTTTTTATGCTTAAAATCTACATAATTTTTACTTTACAAATAGTAGGTATAATTTAACATGTTCTTTAGGTAATTACACAAACTATGTATTCTATCTAACTTCATGTGCATCAATCCTTTCTCCGCTTTTTCTGACTATTATCTAAACCTTAAAATATAGAAGATGGCCAGGCATGGTGGTGCATGCCTGTAATTCCAGCACCAGGAGGCTGAAGCAGGAGGATTCTTGTGACTTTGAGGTCAACCTGGATCAGTAAGACCCTATCTGAGAAAACCAACCAAACAACACAAAAGACCAGAAAGATGGATATTACTCATCAGTAAGCTTGGTGGTTCAAACTTTCCTCTCTTTTGACTTAAATATTAAGTAGATCTGGAATATGAATCAGAAGGCATGTGACCTCTCAGTTTCTACTCTGAGGCCACTGTCCCAGTAATTTGATATTCTTAAGATCTAGAGTAATGTTAGTCGAGAGAGATGCCTGAATGGAGCATCTAAGGAGACCCCTCTCTCAGTGCCTTTCAAGGAGTGACCTTGAGTGCCTCTTGGCCAGACTCTCCTGAGTTGCTTTTACAAATTAAGAGTGAGCAGATGGACAGACATGTTAGGATGTGTTTGGAGTTTCTCTGCCATCCTAAGGCAGTCTAACCCTTTGGGCTGTGGAGGAGCATTCTTCGTGTCTAGAGTAGGGATCTGGGATATCAGCTTTCTCTGGTTAAACCAGAGTCTGACTCTTCTGATGTTGTTCCTCTTCTTGTGACTTTTGATAATCTTATGGACTGAATTTTATTTCCACCACATTCATGCTAAAACTATAACCCCAGTCAGAATGTGAATGTATTTGGAGATAGTGCTCTTAAAAGAGTTTAGGTTTACTGAGGTCTTATGGGTGGAAAGAAATATAACATTACTGGTTTCATTAAAGGAAGGAAAGGCCAGGGATGTGTATATCCAGAGAGAAGACCATATGAGGACATGGTGACCGAGTGGCCATCTCTAACCACAAAGAAGAGAGGACTCAGGTGAAACCAAACCTGCCAACATCTGGAACTCTCAGCCTCCAGAAGTGAGAGAGAATAAATTCTGTTGTTAACCCACTTAGAATGTGTTATTTTGTATGGCAGCCCTACAAATGAATACCATTGGTGGCAGTGTTATCCCAAGAAATTTCCAGTATATAACATGAAAAATTTCCCTTCCTACCCTTAACTGTGACCTCCTAGGAGCTAACTTATGAACACTTAGCTTGTATTATTGTGTTTTTGTCTGTTTAACTTCAAAGAAACTATTCTTTGGTTAAGAAATCCCTTTATAAGTTAAAATTAGAATTTGAGGCTAAGCTAAGAAAGATCTCTGGAGGATCTAAGAATAGAATTGAATTTTTTTAATGGATCAGTACATTATTCTTTTAAGTTCCAGGCCATGTACAAGTTCCCACTGTTATGACCTACAGTGAAGAAAAAAGTTGATCTGATGTCATTCTTGAATGATGGACTATGCCTTTCTTAAAAAAAGAAAATTGGGTTCTTTCTACAATGCATATATAATGATTGGAACCATTTATTTGTCTTCCTAGTCCTTTTACTAAATTTAGAGTGAAACCACATTTTTCTCTCTTAAACACACACATGAATGTGTATGCACACACATAGTATGTAAACTCCCAAACAATAAAACAGTTAAGAGTAGACCAGAGGATGCTATTTATGGGGAACAATGGCAACACTTAATAACAAGTTTGATGCTGCTGAGAGTCAGTGATGTACGAGGAAACCTGAAGGCCATTGTGTCTGGGCTCCTAGAATTGATGTCACTGTCAAATGGCTCAGCTGCCCATCTCTGTGAAAGAAGGGTGTTGAGTCAGTCTGTGCTCTGTGCTCCCTTCATGGTCCCCAGATGGCAGAGTTTGCAAGAGGAGTGTAACGACACATGCCTTTGGTGAGTGAACCGGACAGAACCCCTAGACCGAGGACATCAGCTGGGCCCAGGGCACACAGGGGCACACACTTCTTTACAGGGCAGAGTAATCAGTGAGACCAGCAATGTGGAAGCATCTGAAGCAGCAGCAAGGACACAGCAGTTGGACACTGGAGAATGCCACCAACAGAAGACCTATCCCAGCCCCCACATCCAGAGGCCAAGATCAGCTCCATACCCAGCACATTTCTGGGATCTAGTATGGACAATATCACAGAAATGTAAACACCAAAGGTATTTTACTATTTTAATTTTCCCTTATTTTTCTGATTGGCTATCCTTTTCCTGTCTGGTTAGAGGTCATCTTGTTTTGTTTTGTATTGTGTGGTTATTTTTGTATTTGGGTTTTTCCCCCTCTCTGTCCTCTGTTTCTCTGGTCTCCTTTATCTTTCTTCTCTTCTTTTGTTTTTTATTCTCTTTCTCTTCCTTCCTTCTTTAAATCACTGTTTATGTTTCTTACCTTTCTTTTTCATTTTCTTCTATTGATTCTCTTTCTATTTTTCCTCAACTACTTTTTGAATTTAAACTTTCAAGTAAGTAATCATTATCTTTGTGCTTTCTGATTACTCCTTCACATTCTATTTCATTCTTTCTCTCCTGTGTCCTCTGGCTTCCCAAAACTCAGGCAATCATCCTTTGACCTCTAGCCTTGACTTTACTACATCTGATCTCATTTATCACTTTAGCATGTCCCCTACCCATTTAACCCCATACACCTCAAAGATGGGTAAAATCACGGCACTAAGGGGATAATTACTGCATTCAAGTGCACGATACATTTGCTTGTGTTATATAACCTTAGAGTTTTCTCCTATGAATGGAGGCGGCGGGCTAAATGTTACCATAGTTTGTCAGCAGTTAAACTGTACTTGAAACTATTGTTATTACTAACTGCATTATTTTAGCCAGGATATCATCCATGTTATAAACAGTTTTTTTCCCCTGTATCATAAAATTGTGATTGCATGGAGTCATAATCATCACCACAGGCCAGTACCAAAGAATTGGGAGCTGGGCCAAGTAGTAACTTTGCATCCTTTACAAAGGTAGGTTCTTTGGATAGCTACAAAAAACCACCTACGTCTAGAGGATATCCCTGAAGAACAGACATCTCCTAGGGAAAGCTCAATACTAGTGATGATGCTATACGTCATAAGAAACTGGCAAGCATCAACATGGAAAACAAAATAAAATAAAAAAGAGAAAATAGAAAATGACAAGACATAGAAGCAAAATGAAACTCCAGATCACCAGCCCATGCAGGACAATCCTGGAACTCAATGAGATAGATGAAATTGAAAGTAAAACACTAGAAAGTTCTGAAATGATAACAACAGAAGTGAAAAAACAAGTGGAAAGGCTATAAAGAAAATAATCTCTCAAATTCAAAAAGAAATATGCTTAAAATAAATTAGAAAAGACACAGATACAAGAATAGATGAGCTTAGAAAAATAATGGAAACAAAAAATGTCCAACATAGGAATGGAATCCATGAAACAGATGCAAACTCTCAATCCATTGAGAGTATATGCAACAGACTGAACAAAGAAGCAACAGAATTTCAGATCTTGAAGACAAAATTATAGTTAGTGATCATGCAAAGAAAGATATCTTAAAATGGCAAGAAGCTGTGAAAAATCAATTCAACAGCTACAAGATGAAGCAATCTTATGTTATAAGATTGATTGAGGTCAATGAAAAAAAACTGGAGACAGTATAAATACCATAAAAAAAAACTCTTTACAGAAATAATGGCAGAAAACTTCCCCAACATGGATAAAGAATTTGACATACAAGTAAATGAATCATACGGAACTCCAAATAGCTATGAGCAAGATAAAACTACACAAAGATCTGTAATAATCAAAGTTTCAGAAATTTATCACAAGAACAGAATATTAAAAGCTATTAGAGAAAAGAAACATCACCTATAAAAGAAAGCTCATCAGAATCATGGCAGACTTCTCAACACAAACCTTCAAGTTAAGAGGAGCTTGGAGTGAAGTGTTTCAAGTCCTGAAAGAAAACAACTTCCAACCCAGATTGATTTACCTTACAAAACTATCTTTCAAAATTAATGAAGAAACAAGATACTTCCATGACAAAGAATGACTGAATAAATTTATGACCACCAAACAAACCCTTCAAAGAGTATTGAAATATATTCTAGACAGAAATAAAATGATCACAATCCCAAGAACAACAATAGAAAGGAACCATCAGAGAGGGGAAGCAATTAAATAGAGGGGAAAAGCAGTGAACCAACAGCAGGAAAATTCCATAACAAAGATAAGCCAATGTATATCAGTTATAGCCACCAATGTAAATGACCTCAATTGACCAATCAAAACAAACAGACTGGCAGAATGGATCAAGAAACAAGATCCAACAATATGCTGCATACAAGAAACTCATTTAACTCAAAAAGAAACTCATAGACTGAAAGTCAAAGGATGGAGAACTACCATGCAACAGAAACTTAGAAAAAAGCAGGGGTAGCTATTCTGTTTTCAGACAATGTGAACTTCAAACCAAGAATGATCAAAAGAGATAAAGAAGGTCACAACATACTTATTAGGAGAAAACTTCAAGAGGAAGAGATAAGAATCATAAATACATATGTACCAAGTACAGTGGCATGCAACTATATAAGACAAATATAAATAGACATGAAAAATCAAGTAAGCAATAACACAGTTTTAATGGGGGAATTTAATACCCCCTTGTCACAAAGAGATAGATCAAAAAGGCAATAAAATGACAAAGAAATAACAGAACTAAACCAAACCTGTGAACAAATGTACTTAGTAGATGTTTACAGTTTTCTATCCAAAACATTAGACTATACATTCTTCTTAGCTGCACATGGGATGTTCTCTAAAACAGACTATGTACTAGCCCACAGAACATGCTTAAATAAATGCAAAGCAATTTAAATTATCCCTTGCATATTATCTGACCATACTGCAATGAAATTGGAAATTAATGGCAAAAGACACTGCAAAAACTCCATAAACACAAAGAAATTAAGCAATATCCTCCTAAACAACTAATGGGTCACAGAAGAAAAAAATGAAGAAATTAAACACTATCTACAACTAAATGAGAATACAGATACAACATACTGGAACTTACGGGATGCAATAAAAACAGTTCTAAGGGGGAAATTTATAGTGATGAGTTCTAACATCAGGAAAACACAGTGAACACAAATAAACACTCTAATGTTACACCTCAAACTTCTAGGAAAAAAAGAGCAAGACAAACCCAAATCTCATACAAGGAAGGTAATTATGACAATCACAGCAGAAATTAATGCAATCAAGACCCAGAAAACAGTACAAAAAATTAATGACTCAGAGAGTTAGTTGTTTGAAAGAATAAATGAAATTGATAAACTCTTAGCCAACTGTCTTAGTTACTTTTCACTCATTGCCAAGATAAAATACCTGACGCCCAAAATTAGGGAAGGAAAGGTTTATTCTTACAGTTTCTCGGGAGTCTCATTCTGTACTTAGTTGGCTGCAAGGCAGCATGGCATGGTGGGACTGTCGTTCATGGTGGCTGCCAAAAATAGCAAGTGTGCTGGTGAGAGAGAGACTGGAAGGTGGAAGCAAGCAAGAGGAAGACCCGCCTCCCTTACACTGTATCTCAGCTCTACCCCTGGACAGGTGCAGCACTCACATCACCAATCCCAGTGCTACACAACAAACCAAACACAAGCAAGTGCTGGACTTAGCCCATCAAAAGTATATGAGGACTTGGGGGAACATAGCATATCACCCAATATGTTCCACCCCTGGACCCCCAAGGACTCATGTACATCTTTAACACAAAAGACATTTAGTCCATCTCTAAGAGTTGCCAAAGTCCTAACAGTTTCAGCATTGCTGAAAGGTTCAAGTTCCAAATCTCCTCTGAGGTCTGTGGCAAACTCTTAACTGTAACCCTCTGTACAAATGAAAACCAGGTTAAGCACTTCCAACATATAAAGGCACAAGATAAGCATTACCATTCCAAAAGTTACAAACAGGGGAATACAAAGCATAAGAACCAAAGCTAGTCCAAAATCCAGCAGGGCAAACATTAAGTCTTGGAGTTCTCCACTCAGCATCTGAAGCAATCTGGTTGTAAGCACCAAAAGGCTTGAGTGATCCCACCCCTGCAGCACTTCCAGGGGTCTTAACTTCCATAGCTTTCCTTGGAGGATCCATGTTCCTTGGCTTCACCCTTACATCTTTGCATAATGCTCTCTGCAGGCGAGGCAGAATCTGCCTTAGTCTTTTCTTGTACTTAAAACCAGCACCACATGGATGCTGCCAAGGTCTTCTGCCAGCTGGAGCAGTAGTCAGGCTTTCCTCTCTTTTCGCTGTAGGGGTCGACTGCCTGGATCGCTGAGCTCTCTGAACCTGATTGTGAGAAACAGCTTCTCTGTGCCACCACCATTCTGGAATCTGGTGTGGCTGCCTCCATTTTGGGACCTGGTGCATCCACAACCCTTTTGAAACCTCCTGTGGTCTCTGTTGCCACTCTGGGAAATGGCACTCTGTGGCTTTTTCCTCAGAGCAAACTCTTTCACTTTTGAAGGCCTGAGACTGCAAAGGGTGGAGGCCCACTATCTCCCGGGATGCCCCCAGGCCCTCTTTTTTATTCCTTTGTTCCTTCTCAGTAATCAAGGTCTCAGCTTGATTTTTACAGTCCACAGCTTCCTGGCCAAACTCACATTTTAAATCACCATGCAGGGCTCCTTGCTCTTTATTCCCAACATAAATCTGTCTAACCTCCCCCAATAATAGCCAGGCCACCGCTTCAACAGTCTGCTGCCTTGAGATTGCCTCTGCCAGATTAATCAGTTCATTGGCCTTAATTTCAGTCTCAGGCAAAGTCTCTGGACAAGGGCAGAATGCAGACAAACTTTCTGCCAAGCCTTAACACACATCATGTGGAATCCAACACCCAATGTCATCCTTCTTCCCAGCAGAAACCTCCCAAGCCTGGTCCTTACCGGCAGGCTTTCTATCAGCTTTCTGGTCTCCTGGGCTCTGACCAGAGTCTCCCATACAGAACAACTTAAGCCGTTCCAGCTCTGTGCATGTAAGAGACATCACCGAACCTTTCAAAACTTTCCCCACAAGCCATTTCCAAAGGCTCTCGAACCACATGGTCAGGAATAGTCACAGCAACGACCCCACTCCTCAGGTACCAAATTCTGTCTTAGCAAGTGTGCTGGTGAGAGAGAGAGCAGAAGGCGGTAGCAAGCAAGAGGAAGACCCACCTCCCTGACACTGTGTCTCAGCTCCACCCCTGGGTGGGTGCAGCACTCACACAACCAATCCCTGAGCTAGACAACAAACCAAACACAAGCAAGTGCTGGACTTAGCCCCATTAAAAGCATATGAGGACTTGGGGGGGCATAGCATATCACCCAATACACCAACTTTATAAAAAAATGTAAAGTTCCAAATTCATGCATTGAGGAATGAAAAGGTTAAATCACTAGCAAATCTTCACTCTCATAGGGTGGAAAATACAAAATAAATGGACAGATTCCTAAGTATGTATGAATTGCTAAAGCTGAATCAAGAAGATATAAAAATTCTGAATAACTCAATATTATCTAATGAGATTGAAAATGTAATTAAAAACTTACCAACAAAGAAAAGCCCATGTTCTGATGGAGTCACTGATGAATTCTACAAGAAATTTAGAGAAGATTTAATGTCAATACTTCTTAAATTCTTTAATGAAATTGAAAGGGAGGCAATACTCCCTAACTCATTCCTGTATACAAGTATTACCCTGATACCAAAACCAGAAAAAGACCCAACCAAAAAAGAAAACTACAGGCCAATCTCTCAAGTGAACATAGATGTAAAAATTCTCAATAAAATACTAGCAAATACAATGCAGCAAATCATCAACTTATTATACACCATGACCAAGTGGAATTCATCCCAGGAATGCAGGGATGGTTCAGCATACACAGATCAATAAATGCAGTATATCATATAAACAGAGTCAAAGACAAAAATCATATGATCATCTCAATAGATGCAGAAAAAACTTTTGATAAAGTTCAACACTCATTCATGATTAAAATCCTATGGAAAATAGATGGTCTTTACCTAAATCTGATAAAAGTCATCTATGACAAACCAACAGCCAACATTACAATAAATGGACAAAAACTGAAAGCTTTCCCTGTAAAATCAGGAGCAAGGCAAGTATGTCCACTATCATGACTCCTATTCAATATAGTTCTGGAAACATTAACCAGAGATTTTAGATAAGAGAGAGAAATAAAAGGAATAAGGATAGGAAAGGAAGAAGTTAAATTATCATTATTTGCAGATGATATGATACTCTACATAGAAGACTCCCCAAAATTGAAAGACTTCTGGATGTAATAACCAAAATTAGTAAGTAATAGATGGATATAAGGTCAACACTCAAAAATTAATAGCATTCCTGTACACAAACAACAAACTCACTTAGAGAAAAATAAGGGAAACCACACCCTTCACTATAGCATCCAAAAATATGAAATACTTAGGAATCAATCTAACAAAAGAAGTAAAAGATCTATACATTGAAAATTACACTACTCTGAAAAAAGAACTCAAAGAGGATTTCAGAAAATGGAAAGACATTCCCTGTTCATAGATAGGAAGAACAAACATTGTGAAAATGGCCATTCTCCCAAAATTGTTATACAGATTTAATGCAATTCTAATCAAAATACTATTTTCGTATCTCACAGATCTAGAGAAATCATTTCTAAAATTCATCTGGAACCAGAAGAGACCTAGAATAGCAACAGCAATTCTGGGCAACAAAGGCAAGGTAGGAGGCATCATAATCCCTGACTTGAAATCATAGTACAAGGCTTCTGTGAAAAAAGCAGCATGGTACTGGCAAAAAACAGACCTGAGGATCAGTGGAACAGATTTCAAGATGTAGACATAACTAAAACCACACAACCACCTTAACTTTGACAAAGGGGCCAAACATGTTCACTGGAAGAAAGATAGCTTATTTAACAAATGATGCTGGAAAAACTGGCCCTCTACGTGCCAAAGACTAAAACTAGACCCGGGTCTATCACCATGCACTAAACTAAAGTCAAAATGGATCAGAGATCTAAACATTAAAACAGAAACACTAAAACCTACTGGAAGAAAATATAGGTAGAAATGTTGAAGACATAGGTGTAGGCAGAGACTTCATGAACATAACCCAAACAGCATGGAAAACACTTCAAAGAATCAGCAACTAGGATCTCATCTTATTAAAAAGCTTTTGCACACCAAAATAAATCTCCCATAGAGTGAAAAGACAACCCAAAGGGTGGAAAATAATTTCAGCCAACTGTCCCTCAGACAAACGACTTCTACATATAAAGACAAGAACACAAAAAGAAGTGAAAAAAATCAAACCCCCCAAATTCAAAGACCCAATCCAAAAATGGACTGTTGAAATGAATACACACTTTCCAGGTGAGGAAATACAAATAGCAAATAAATCTATTAAAAAATGTTCAACATCATTGGTCATTTGAGAAATGAAAGTTAAAACAACACTGAGATTCCATCTCACTCTAGTAAAAATGGCTATCATCAAGAGATAAACCAGTAACAAATGCTGGAGGGACCATGGAGATAAAGTACGCTTCTCCACTGTTGTTAGGAATATAGACCAGTGCAACCACTGTGGAAATTAGTGTGGAGATTCCTCAGAAAGCTAGGATTAGAGCTCCCATTTGACCCAGATATTCCCCTTCTGAGTATTTTCCCAGAAGAATTAAAAACATCATGCTCCAGCTATATATGTGTACCTATGTTTATAGCCACACAATTTGTAATAGTAAATCTTAGATATAACCCAAATGCTCATCAACAGAGGGATGAATTAAAAAAATGTGGTCTTTTTCTACAATGCTGTAGTTTAATGTATTAAGAAAGATAAACTTGAGACATTTATAGGAAAATGAATGCAACTTTACACATAAGTGAAATAAGTCAGACCCACATATGTAAACATTATATTGTCTCCCTAATGTGACAAACTGAAAGAATAAATAAGATTCAAAATGTACAATAGATGTTGTGAAGTGGGAAGAAATTGTTCAAAAGGAAAAAGAACTGGGATGGGGGAAGGAGAAAAGAATGAAGGGAAAAGGAAAAAAAAATATATATACATGCACACACAAAGTTAAGATACACTACTAGTTGCTATTAGTTCATTGAAAAGAAAGGTCTGTACCTATATTGTTTGATCAATTTTTCATACCTATATCTTGTAACATGAGCAACTACTTTGAAGATAACAATACACAATGTACTAACCATTGTTACTCTCCCACAATCTTGTTTTGAAATTTTATACCATTATTTTTGTTTTTTTTTTTCTCTTTAAGAAAATAAAAACAAAACAAACAAAAAAAAATAAGGAGGGTGTTGGACTAAATACTTTCAGTTCTGTCATGGAAATATCCTATAATAAAAGATAAAGAAAAATAACTGAAAAACCCTAAGTTCAAATATTAGCTGGTTAATTACATTATTTGAATCTCCGCTATTTTCTGAGTTAAAAAACTCAAAAGTGAAACTTTCTAATTCTTGATCCCAGCCATATCTCCTAGTAATCTGTATTCAATCTGTGAAATTTATATCCCAAATCAGGCATTTCAAACACCAGTCTTGTAGGTCTGGAAGGGAGGTGGGGGAAGGTCAATGTGAGCTAAGGAATAGTGCACATAGGCTTTCTAAAGAGGGCATCAGGCCTCCACCTTGAGACACGGCGCTGTGTGAGATGATAGGACCCACAGTGGCCAGATCTGAGTTTAAGAGAAATGCTAGATACACACATTTTACTATTAACTCTCTTAATTCAAATGTTGGTGGTCAATAAATTCTTTGGAACATTGTGTAGGACAAATAAACATATCTGTTACCATTCTTTAATATTCCCATAGTTCTCAAAGCAGGAACTATGTAAACTGGTCCTGAGTCATGATGTCTACTGCAAAACTGGTACCAGAAGTTCCCAAAACATATCCCCTCAGAGCAGAGTGGGTCTCTAGGCCTTTGCCTCAGGCTCCATAGATGTTCATTTGTTTGTTGTCTTTTTACTGGCCTAAAATTTCATTTGAACACAGGTTTAACTTGGTAAATATACATAACGTATTTAAAGCAATACTGGACATACAGCAATCTCTATTTAAGTGTTAGCTACTTTTATTAGCAAAAGGTCTGTAGAAACCTTGAGTTACTGTCCTAATTATTCTATCATGTTGTGCCGAGGAAAAATTTTCCCCCAATTTCATGAAATTCAAAAGCATTTTAAACATCTTTAAAGATTTTATGATGTTCAGAAATAGCTATAGTTTATATAAGTAATGCTTTCATGTGTGAAAAAATCCAGAGAGGAATCTTTTCCTAGTTTGTAATCTTACTTTTCCTACTTATGCTTTTAGATTAAAAAAATACCATTTCATTTCTTATCTAGGTTACTCACAGCTGGGCTGACTTTGGGGATTTTACCTTTGGATCTGAGCATACAAATTCTTTCATCAATATTCTATTTCCTAAAGGTATGCTAATTCTCATGAATAATCACAACAATCATGGCAAATGTTTAGAGGTTATGACTGAATCATTTCACTGAAACTGCTGTAAAGAGTGTATTAAAAACTACTTAGTTTGATGATTCTCTCACATGCTGGTCCCTGACCTACCTTTCCAGTGTTACATTCCAACCATGCAGAGTACTTCATTTACTTGTGCTGTTTCTTCTGCCCCCAAAATACCAGTTGCATTCTTTTGATCATCAAAATCTGTCTCATTGTTCTATGATGGTTTATTTATTTGTTTGTTTTTTTATTTATTTTTTGTGGTTTTGGGGATTGAACTTGGCCTCACATGTGCTGGTGTGAGGGTGGGGGCGGCAGCGACCTACCAAAGGAACGTCATCCTGAGCCCCAAATGCTGCATTTAAAACCTGCTTCATCCAGGAAATCTCTTCTGCCCCTTCACTATTATAATTACTCCGTGTCAGTCCTACTCTTTCTCCTCTTTAAGTCCTCCTAGTAGTTTTATAATTACACTTTGAAAGGCATTTACCAAGTCTTTATTATGCATGTTTGCATACTTCCCCTATGCCTTTATGATAGTTTGTAGATAACCCATATTTTGTGAAGCATTGTGGTACATATAATTAAATTATGAGCATTCCCATGTCTTGACTTAGAGAACTGACTCCTGGTACTTATTTACTGTCAAGTATAAAACCTTTTGGTGTCCTGGGGTTGCAGTATTATCTTGTAGCTTTTCTTTTAATAGCATTTGAGCTGAACATACAAATGGTATTGGATGAGCCATATTTCTATCAGATAGCTCATCAGTTTAACATGCGTTTTTTTCATAGTTGGTGCCTTTTCTTAATTTTACAACATACCCTGTTCTCAATGATATGTTGAAATCTTGGTTAGCTTAGTATGTTCCATAGATTCCTTTTTGAATTGGGATACATTTAAATTGTGAAAGAAAACATTCTTTAACACTACCATAGTTTCCCATAGGGGTCTATATAAACCAATATCCCCTTTCCTTCAGACGCAAGCATACAGGAGGACCCTTATGGTTGCAAAGTGACTTCCAAATGTTGGCTGTCTGGTGTCCACTGAGGAATCACAAGTGATATGTGAAGACGAGCGTCCTTAGAGCCAGAGTGCATGTCATGGAAAGATGGGTCTTCTCATTTCTACTACTTGGAAGTTCATACCTTCCTGGTGGTCTGAGACTGAACTCATTTGTATCTATTGCCCCTATGCAATCACTAATAATTAACTTTTGTACCCTTAAAAGTGCCTCCATTTATACAGTAAGTTATAGTCTCCCTCTACTCATAATATATCTACTTATTCTCGAATATCAGTACAGTATGGAAGGTCTGTGCATTGAGAGAGGATTGAGAACTAAATTTGAATAAAGAGGAGACTTACTCCTTATTTCTGACCTCTTTACTGCTATGCAGTAGCATTTAATAAATGATCCTTCAAACAGAGTATGTCCTTAAGTTTCCAAGGTATCCCTGATGATTCCAGAAGGGCTATGGCAATGTGTGTGTGTGGTAGTTGGGTGATGATAGGTGTAGAGGTTGGTGCTATTACTGGTAATGTAGCCACTGATTGTCTTTCATGATGGGGTTGGTTCAACAAATGTAGTATCTCAGAAACACAGTCTTTGACAGAAAGTCACAGTTAACAGTGGCAAACACCGGAACTGATCGTTCTCTCAGAATATGCATCTTCAGAAATTTTCTGGCTTCTAAAATGTGATAACTTTGATATCATTTTTGGCTAATGGAAGTAGTGGAGAAATTAGAGTTATCAATCATATGTCCATATGATTTTTTTTAACAGTCTCTGGAGGGATGGTTAAAAGTGTGGGCTTTATAGTGAGGCTGTGGGAAATGAAACTCTTACCTCCTCCACTTGCTAGTTGTGTGAGTCTTGCTAAGTTCCTCTGGTCTTTAGACCTCAGGTTTGTAAAACAGAGATAATGATGAAGGTGATGATAGTATTAACTTTATAGAGTTTTTAGGAAGTGAGTATAACATAACGCACACTGCATGTTTATCACTGTGTTTGGGAAGTAGGATTGGTCAGTTATTTGTATTAAGAATGTGTTTTTAATACTTCAAGGTTGAGGACTCTGCTGGCTGTGTGGACGATGTCCTCTGAGGACCAGCTAATTCCTTGAGATAATTCACATGCTCCTTCCAGATGGAAGCGAAGCAGGCCACAGCCCACACTTTTACCCGTTAAAGCTGGAATTCAGATCCTCTACTTCCCTGATTTAACCCACCCCAGGCCAGGTACTGCATAACGAAGAGCAGCAGCTATGCCCCAGGCCTTGCTGAAATTGTTCCCATTAGCCACCTCTAAACCTGTCTACCTTACGTCACTCACTGCTTCCCTGGGAAACTGTAATAAGATTTCTTCCCCCACCGCCCCCCCCGGGGAGCAGGAAGTTTCCTGCAGGGCACTGCCCTCTGCAACTATGAATGGCAAAAGTCTTCTCAGTGGCACTGACCCTCTATTTCTTGGTCTCCCCATACTGAATTATAAACGGACCTACATTTTAAATTGGTATTATTAATGTTACTGTTGTTACAACAATAGGATTCAAAACTGACTAATTTATCCTGTGGTGAAAAGTATAGATGTTGATATTTTCTTATAGATAATTTCTCAAAGCAGAAAAATACCCAATTTTAAATTTTTGATTATAAAATTAGAGGGACAAAAAGCTATGACACTTGAATTCTAGATTTAAAAAGTTATTACATTTTACATGGGAAAATGTTTCAGCTTGTTGATATCATAGATCCCATTTCTTTTAAAATTAAACAACTGCTAGCCTGATAAAACTGTAATTGTTAGATGGATAAAATGACAGCGTACAGGAGTTTTGAAAATAAAATATGGAAAGTATTACTATATTATATAGGGAAATCAATGACACAACTTGACAAAGGAAAAAAAAAAGAGCCTTTCTGTTTCCGTGGGTATGTGTCTCAGTGTCTCAGTGTAGTGTATTTCAATCATTTTATGCAGTAGAAGTAGTGAGCAAAGCTAATACAGAGATTGTATCTAGGGAAATATGGGTTAAACTAGAAACGAACAATGCATGTGATGAATTATGTATGATTTTAAATTAGTTAATGAAATAGCTTCATATTAAATGATAATGAAGTATTTCTGGTTCTAGTTTTGAATTTGATACTGAAGTAAATCACTGTGCTGAAATTCCCTCTGATAGCCACAGCAGTGTAAATCTTTCCCTGTGGCTTGTTCAGTGCACCCTCCCTAACAAGGTGGGAAGGAAAAGGGTGTTTAGCAGTGCTGGAATATGGACATGAAGCCATGGGTGGATAGGAGATTACAATATGGAGAAAGAGACTGCAGACCAAATAAAAATCATTTACCTTTCAGTCTCAACTGGGCACTGGAGAGTAGGGCCTCTGGTTTCTCCTTGGCTATCTGACCCCTTATAGCTAGTCTTCCCATTTCTTCATTGTTTCTTTAACCAGCTAGCACTGGGGCTTTGATGTTTCCCGTTTTCCTTGGTCTGTGGCCAGCCAGAACAGCTGGTGGTAATGAGGTTGGTGGTCAGTGTTAGAGGCAGGAGGAAGAGTCATTCGGCAGTGTGTTTTCCCCGGTAGGAGCCTGCCTGTCTTCAGGCCAGATGTGATATGTTTATGAGCCAGTTCCCCACAATGATTGCATTATGTACTGCAAACATATACTAATGAAAAGGAGATAGTAATAAAGCCAAAGTAGAAGCCAGCTCTTTTTTTAAGTAATAAATGCACATCAGATGTTTCACATGTGTTACCTAATTGTACACTTGCAGTTGTCACTTTGGTTGAGTGTTTGACCCTCACATTTTACTAATCAGGAGACGCAGGAGACTCATTATCTGGATGGCAGGTGATTTGGTTAAGGCCTTGTGCCTAATAATGACCAAGCTAGACAGACTCTAGCAATGCAAAGCTCATGGTCTTTGCCCGCAATTCCTCAGATGTTCACCTGGTTACAGAGTCAGAGGCAAGAGGAGAACAAAATACATCTGAAACACCTCTCACCATCTCAAGGGAAAAGTATCTGATCTACTTCAAGCTTCATTTTTTATGTGAAAGACAGAACATTTTCATTTGGCTCCTTGCATTTGTGTCTGGATCCCTTTTTTGACCTTTCTAGGGGTTAAAAATAAACCACTGCTTTAGAAGTAACCTCTGTGAATGGGTCAAATACATTAAACTTACCAGATTTCTTCTTGCTATCATTGCAATAGTATTTGCCTTTGCAGAGATGCATGTTTTATCAGCCCTAAATTTGGACACAGCTCATAGGTTGAGAAAATCTTTAGTTGTGTCTTCTGATTTTCTGGTACCTGCTTTGAGACTTAAATTTCGTTTTTTTACCTGTTTTTTTTTTTTTTTTTTTTTTTTTTTTTTTTTTTTTTTTTTTTTTTTTTTTTTTTTTTTTTTTTTTTTTTTTTTTTTTTTTTTTTTTTACCTACAAATAGGAATTCCTGTAGCACAAGTTCTCTGAATCATGCATATTGAAGTTAACACTTAAGGAAAGGAATTGCTACCTGGTTTTCCTCTCTGCACACTGTCCTGCGAACACTTTGAGGACAATGGTCATGTTATGATCCTTTTCTATTCCTAACACCCTATACAGTGTGTTGTGCATAAGAGATGTTCAGTGTACACTGATTACTTCAGTACATATCTGGGAAATTCTGTTGACTCATCAATTGATGTAAGTCTAAATACTAATTTGAGGTAGATATCAAATTTCACATTACAGCTAATTCACAACTGTTCCCTAGCATCATTACATGAATAACTGAAACTAGAAGTTGTTCCTTAATAGAATAGTTTCCTAGATTATTCTACTAGAGGAAAATGAGAGTTGAATGAAAGAAGAAAAAATACTTGTGTTTGAGGATCAGAAAAATCTCAGACTACTTAGCTCCTTCTGTCTTTGTCTCAATATTGCATTCTTTAGTTGAATGAGGTGGTGTAGGATTGTAACCCCCACCCAGAGGGAAACTGACACATGAGGATCCCAAATCAAGTCCTTGTGGGAAATTTACAGAGAAGCTGTTTCAATACATACATGCATACATACATGCGTACATTCATGCATGCACATATGCATACGTACATACAGCAAATAACCTGGGGGTGTAGCTCAGAAGTAGAGCACCCCTGGGTTCAATGCTCAGTCCTTGTGGGGAAAAACCATGTATGTCCCACATGTTAAGGCTACTAGGGGTTAAGCCAAATGCATTTGTTTATATGTACTTGGGAGCATGATAGTCTGAAAATCCGTCCAATTCATTCATTCTTGGTTGCTTTTATGTACACAGAACATAGAAAATCTGAGGTGCAAATGATTTGCCCTTCTCACCTTTTCCCTATAACTATTAGAAGTCAGGCATAGGCTTTTTGAAACCAAATCAAAGTCATGTGATTGTAATTAAAATTATTAAAATTCAAATTAATAATCACTGCACACATTTTCCACTAGGTCAACGAACTCAGGGAAAAGTCTCCCTGAAATTGTACCCTGCAGTTGATAAAGTGTTCCCTTGAATTTAGCAGATGGGAACAGATCATTTTCACAGGGCTTTCTAAGTGAGACTTGGTGAGACAGAAGTTATTTTTCCCACTCTGGTTTATTGCTCACATTGATTGTGCATTTTTCCCTCCAAGTCTATCATAAGTATCTATTAACTAATTCTTCTGTTTACTCTGGTAAATGAAAGTAATTGAAGTAATTTAAAAAATTAATGGGACATAAACTCTGGCCATATCTCTGTTTTTGTTACCTTGTTGTACCCTTCAGTTAGAAATTTCCCACACACTATTCCTGGAGTCGTACAGTGTGAAACTTTATGACTTCATCTTAAGATGACTTCTTTAAGATATTTTATTAGAAACTTCTGAATACATGCCATTGAGCGTAATGTTTCCACACAGCATGTGTATTATTAATTTTTGAAAATGGGACCTCAAAAACTATTACATTTATCACGCAGTGATAGAAACATTTATTCTTGGAAATGATGTTTGGGCCATCAAAACAAACTGCCAGAAAAGGTGAATAATTATCAATACCTTAGCTGTTCAAAAATCCTCTCCTGCCAGCCACCAGCTTTTGTCAGGATAGCAACGACATGGTGAATCATTGATAACATTCATTTCGAAGTTGGCATTTTGACTGAGGCCATATCTACTGTAATTATTAACACCAACATACTGAGCTAATATTTCAAGCAGGCATGAATATGGACACAGCTGTGACCTTTTCTCCAGGCCTGGTTTCCTTGGGTCTCATCAGTTAATCAGCTCTCCACCCTTCAGTAACTGTGCTGCCTCTGTTGTGCTCAGATCATTCCCTCTGCAGGCTTTTCTCTAACCCTACCATGCAGTTATGTCTGAATTCTGCCTGTCATTGAACATACATGTGAAATGCCTTACCTTCTGTTGTAGTCAGGGGTTACAAGGAGGACAATTACATACAGGCTACAGAATTTATAATACTGTTTTATGATGGTCACCCAAAGTTAAACAGAAGAAAGTGCAGGAAAGTCTGTCCACAACACTAAAGAACCAGGATATTCAACCAAGGGCCTGGATCCCACAGCAATGCCCTCCATGAGTCCTGCTAAATGCCCAGAGCCCATGACACTGCCTCCCACAAATCCAACAGGAAATCTAAGATCCCACGGTAAGGACTCATGCCAGTCCATTTTACGAATCTGAGCTGGAAAGGCCAAAGGTCGACTTTGGAAACTAGAAGGTCTATGCTAGTGGGGTGAAGGAACTGTGCAGTAGATTGAGGGTTCCACATTGGAGCCGAGAAATCACGCTCAAAATAAGGAGTGGGGCTGCCCTGAAAATTACCACAGTCATCCTCAGTGACAGTGAGGTCCTGAGCTCCTCCAACCATGAGAACAATTGAGTATAGGTCAGGAAGCCCAGCATGGCAAGTTTCTCCTGGGGATTAAACAGCACACATCTTCCCCTCCAGAGCCAGGAAGCAATTCTTAATGTGAGGAGCAGAGCTCCCCCAAAGTGAACCACAGCCACTCTCAGCAACGAGGTCCCACGCTCCTCCTATGATAATGGCCGAATCCATATTGGGGAAGCCAGCATGACAAGCTCCTCCAGAACCAATGACTCGAAACAGAGACACTTAGGAGAACCCACAATGCCCTGCCCTTCTTCTCCACATCTCTATTTATGCTGGTAACTTTTCTCAGGTGGGCCATATGTACTCAGTACCATGCCAATTTAATTCAGTTGATGTTAAGTTGACCATCAGTTTTAATGCATAACACCTTCCAAGAAGAGTTTTCTGATTCTTGCAATCAGAAATCATTTACTGATACTCTAGTGTCTCTGGCATCTGTATCTCTATGGCCACAAACACTTTAAAGTACTGTATGTGCAATTGTTACATGTTTTAATGGTCCAAATGGTGTTTTACTTTATTATTTTTTAAATGATCAAGTTTATTGGGCTGGGGATTTAGTTCAGTGGCACAAGCACCTGCCTGGCAAACACAAGGTCATGAGTTCGATCCCCAGTATGAAAAAAAAAATTGGGTTTGTTGGTTCAACTTAGATATGCATAATGATCACATTCATTGTAGGGAATTTATACTTGTATATAATATATCTTAGTTCCTCTTTTATCCCCCCATCCTCTCCCCTCTCTTCAATCCCTCTTGCTCTCTTTATTCACAAAGCTTTCTTTCCATTTGATCATTTTTTCTCACTTTTTTCTTTTCCCTCCCCCAATCCTTTTTCTCTTTGAACAATTACTTCTTATTTCATAATATTTACTATGCATTTTGGTTCTTATTTACACTTTCAGTTTTTTACACCAGATATACAGTGAAATATTTACACATATGTGTCCAATTTATTTCACTTAAGAGTATGGCCTCAAGGTTCATCTGTTTAATTATAAATGTCTCAAATTTATCCTTCTTTATGGCTGAGTAGTACTCCATTGTGTAAAAAAAGCACATCTTTTTTATCCATGCCTCAGTTCATGGACATTTAGGTTGTTTCCAAGATTTTGCTATTACAAACTCTGCTGCTATAAACACAGGTCCACATATAACACAATAGCATGATGTTTTTAATTCTTCTGTGAGGATAACCAGAAGAGGAATAGCTTGGTTAAATGGGGACCCCAATCCTAGTTTTATGAGGAATATCAAAATAGATTTCCACAATGGTTGCACCAGTATACACTCCCACCAACAGTGGAGAAGTGTTCCTTATTCCCCACAGTTCCTCCAGTATTTGTTATTGGTTGATTTCTTGACAACAGCTATTGTTTCTGAAGTGAGATGGAATCTCAGGGCTGTTTTAATTTGCAGCTCTCCTATGTTCAGTGATGTTGAAGTTTTTCATACATTTATTTATCATTTGTACCTCGGATGCCCATTTTTGGATTGGCTCTTAAATTTACGGAGGGTCTAATGTTTTTCAGTTCTTAGTATGTTCTAGATATTAGTCTTTTGTCTGAAGAACAACTGGCTAAGTATCCCCACTCTGTGGGCTTTTTATTCTGTTGGTGATTTCTTTTGCTGTGCAAAAGCTTTTTAGTAAGATGAGATCCCAGTTGCTGATTGTAGCATTTCCTGTGCATTTGAGATTTTGTTCATGAAGTCTTTGTCTACACCTATGTCTTCAAGAGTTCTACCTATTCTCTCTTCCAACAGGTTTAGTGTTTCTATTTTAATGTTTGGATATTTGATCCATTTTGATTTTATCTTAGTGCATGATGATTTTAGTTTAGACACATGGGTTTAGTTTTAGTTTTTGACATGTGGAAAGCCAGTTTTTCCAGGACCAGTAGTATACTTTGCAGAACTAAAGAAAATATTCCTAAAATTTGAAACAGAACAGAGCTAGAGCAGCAAAAACAATTCTGGGCAACAAAGGCAAAGTAGGGGGCATCACAATCCCTGCCTTGAAATTAAACTACAGAGATCCAGTGATAAAAACAGTATGGTACTGGTGAAAATAAAACAGGCATTAGTGGAACAGAGGATCAGTGGAACAGATTAGAAGAGACAGAAACAATTTCAAACACACTCAGCCACCTTATCTTTGACAAAGGGGACAAGCACATTTACTGGATGAAAGATAGCCTCTTTAATAAATGCTGTCTGGGATGTGTTTTAATTAGATATGATAAATCACAGAGACACAGAAATAGTTGTTATGAAGAAAATTTTTCTTATACTCACAGTCCCTAGAAACAAGAGAGATGGCCTGCTGTGCAGGGATACACAGGGAAGCTCAGAAGAGAGATGGTGTTATGTATTAAAAACTGGTGGTCAACTTAAAACCAGCTGAATTACATCAGCATGGTGCTGAGTGTAGGTGGCCCACCTGAAGAAAGTTGCTAACATAAATAGAGACATGGAGAAGAGGAGTGAGGTGTTATGGGTTCTCTTAAGTGTTGCTGTTTTGAGTCATTTGTTCTCCTGGAGGAGCTTGTCATGCTGGCTTCCCCAATATGGATTCAGCCATTATCATTGGAGGAGCTCAGGACCTTGTCGTTGAGAGTGGCTGTGGTTCACTTTGGGGGAGCTCTGCTCCTCACATTGAGCATCACTTCCTGGCTCTGGAGGGGAAGATGTGTGCTGTTTTAATCTCCAGGAGAAGCTTGTCACACTGGCTTCCTGACCTATACTCAACTGTTCTCATGGTTGGAGGAGTCAGGACCTCACTGTCACTGAGGATGGCTGTGGTAATTTTCAGGGCAGCCCCACTCCTTATTTTGAGCATGATTTCTCGGCTCCAGTGTAGAAACCCTCAACCTACTGCACAGTTCCTTCACCCCGCTGGCATAGACTTTCTAGCTTCCACAGCTGACCTTTGGCCTTCCCAGCTCAGATCCGTAAAATAGACTAGCATGAGTCCTTATCGTGGGATCTTAGATTTCCAGCTGAATTTGTGGGAGGCATTGTCATGGGCTCTGGGTATTTAGCTGGACTCATGGAGGACATTGCTGTGGGATCCAGGTCTTTGGTTGAATATTCAGGGTCTTTAGTGTTGTGAACAAATTTTCCTGCACTTTCTTGTGTTTAATGCTGGGTTACCACCATAAAACAGTATTATAAATTCTGTGTCTTGTATGCAGTTCTCCCTATAGCCAACAAAAATTGGTACCAAGAGAGTGGGGTCATTGCTGTTATGTTCTTCGCCATGTGGCTTAAGAGCCTTGGGAATTAATTTGGAAAGTTTCTGAGAGACTGGCCAAAGAGACAGCTCCTGTATGCTATAAACTATATTGGAGTCTTTTGTCAGAGCCTGGAAAATCAGAGTAATGATGGAAATGCTGCTAGTTGAGATGAAGCTCAGGAGACTTCTATGAGAAGGACTGCATCGGCTGCTGGAGTCCAGGTAGTATACTGTGCTTTGGCTGAAAGTTGGTCTTCATTTTGCTTGTGTTTAGAGATATTACCTGGGTGACAGAAAAATTTTAGTGCAGTCTATTGCTGGGATGGTAGCATGTTACTTCTGAGAGCTTTTGACCAGATCTATGCTGATAATCTAGAGCAAAGAGCTAGTAGAGGAATTTAAAACATTTGGTCAGAAAGAAACCTCCAGTGGAACTGTGGTTTGCAAAGATGAAACAGGAGAACACAGTTGTTTAGAAAAACAGGACAGTGGAAAAATGAACTGAAGTCTTTCACCTGAAGATGAGCATATATTTGAATTGTGGGAGATCTTTATATTTCTGTCTTGCCATGCCATGTTGAAAGTTAATGGAAAGCAAGGACTGTGATTGTAATTGTTCTTTTGATTTTAATATTTTTTATATGCTTGTAACCAGGTTAATTAATCAAAGGATTGTGTTTTAATGTTGAACTTTGGTCACCCTTTGAATATTTTGCTTTTGGTGTAGGAATAATTGTAAAAAAGAATTGTATATATGTGATTGTTGCATTAATGTAAATATGAATAGACCAAGACATATTAATTTTTCACAAATCTGCCACTAAAGACTGGTTTAAGGAAATGTGTATGGTTATCAAGTTGACCAGGGGTGGATTGTTATGGATTAAAAACTGGTGGGTCAAATTAACACCAGCTAAATTACATCAGCATGGTGCTGAGTGTAGCTGGTCCACCTGAGGAAAGTCACCAGCATAGAGATGTGAAGAATGAGGCATTGTGGGTTCTCCTAAGTGTTGCTGTTTTGAGCCGTTGGTTCTGGAGGAGCTTGTCATGCTGGCTTCCCCAGTATGGATTTGGCCATTATCATCAGAGGAGCTCGGGACCTCAATCCTGAGAGTGGCTGTGGTTCACTTTGGGGGAGCTCTGCTCCTCACATTGAGCAACACTTCCTGGTTCTGGAGGGGAAGATGTGTGCTGTTTAATATCCAGGAGAAGCTTGTCATGCTGGCTTCCTGACCTGTATTCAGCTATCCTCATCATTGGAGGAGCTCAGGACCTCATTGCTGCTGAGGATGGCTGTGGTGCTTTTCAGGGGAGCTCTGGTCCTTATTTTGAGTATGACTTCTTGGCTCCAGTGTCAAATCATCAACCTACTGCACAGCTCCTTCACCCCGCTGGCACAGACTTTCTAGCTTCCACTGCTGATCTTTGGCCTTCCCAGCGCAGATCCATAAACAGACTGGCATGAATTCTTATCATGGGCTCTTAGATTTCCAGTTGGATTTGTGGGAGGCATTGTCATGGGCTCTGGGTCTTCAGCTGGACTCATGGAGAACAGTGCTCTGGGATGCAGACCCTTGGCTGAATATCCCGGGTTTTTAGTGTTGTGGACAGATTTTCCTGCACGTTCTTGTTTTTAACTCTGGGTGACCATCGTAAAACAGTATCATAAATTCTGTGTCCTGTATGTATCAGGGACCCGGCCTAGATCCCCAACCTTCCAAACGAGTGTACGGCGAGGGCTTAAATAAATGAGACAAGTTGTATGATTTTAGGGCTCCAGGAGGATCAAAGCCCCTGCAGAGTTCTTGACCCTGCAGCTATCATGAGGGCTAAGACGAAGAGTTTCTCTGGATCACCTGTATATATTTTCAAATAGACAGAGAGGGGATACTGAAGGAGGTGCTGAGGGTGGTGCCGGAACTGAGCAGGACTTGGGAGTCACTTCAAGGACATCTCCAAGGAGGAAGGAATGCCAAGAATGGAGAACTATGTTATCTCCAAAATGGCCTTTGTGATGGGACTATGATGCCCTGCAAAGTAAGAATCTTGCAGGGCAGTCTCTATTAACATAATTGATTATGGAGCCAGTATGTCCACAGCTGCAGCCTTTTTTACCTTGCCTTTTGAGGTATCACTGACCTCATTGGCCACTACAGGCCTTGATCAGGACCAGTGATTCATAGAATTTCCTTACTATGAATCAGCTCCCATCGCCAGGCAAGGGGCCTAGGCCTAGGACAGGCTCACAGATAAATAAAATGCCAATTAGTAAATTTTATATCCTGCTCAGAACTGCTTCGTAGCAGTCTCCAACATGTACGCAGTTATTCTCCCTGTAATCCCTGACTGCAACAGATGGGTAGGTAGAGAAGGAACTAGTGAGCTAAAGCCATTGTTGTGTTTTTCTAGGAAGAAAGAGGTGAAGCCAGGTAAACGGGTTTAGTATTGAACTGAACGTGTTCAGGGGATAGGGATTATAGCGGCTGTTTCAGGGTGTGTTACCTTGCCCTAGGTAAGGCATAGTGGCCCTGAGGATGCAAATTAGATAAAGGATGACTGACAATATGGGAACACAATTGATATGCCCCAGACAAGTCATTCATTGGCTCTAGGAATCAGCCAGCCCTGGGAGGAGCAGTCCTTCCTGGTCAATGGTGCCCTACATGATGGAGAATCAAGCATGTGGAGCTGAGAACATTTGGCTACTGTACCTTTTTATTAGAAATCCCTCATAAATAACACATTAACATGAGTGTGTACTGGAAAGATCAGGAGTGAGGATTCTCAGCATAGGAAATCTTAAGTAAAAATAAAATGTCAAGCTTAGAATCAAGGTGTAGCTCCGTGGCAAAGAGGGCCTGGATTTGATTTCCAGTACCGCATGCATGTGCATGTATGTACACACACACACACACACACACACACACACACATATGAGTCAGATCTCAGGGAGGGTAGGACTAAGGAGGCAGGGATGGAAAATCACAGAGATTTTCTCAAACCTTCACTTCTTCACCCCTTTTTCCTGCCACTTCTCTTTCCCTTCTGATATCCTGCCTTGCCCTCTCCTTCACATTTTCTTTGTCACACAGCTTTTCTTGCCTGCGTTTCTTTCTCCTCATAATTTCCACATAAATTGCTGCTGTGACCCCCATGGATCCTCATATTCATGTCCTCCCTTGATATTTCAGCTGCTGAAGATCTGCAAACTTTCTTCTTGTTGAAGTTTGCATTTTTGGAAGACCAACTGTGTATAATTTCATAATCTTATTGCAAAGCTTGTGATACCGAGTGGGGACAGAGTCAGCTGGGGCCTTTCTGTTAGAAGGGCTGTGGGTATGACAGGGCTGTGATTAACACACATGCTTGCTACTGAGTTTATCCATTTCCCATTTAGACAAAAGCCAGGCTGCCAGTGTTCCTTTAGTTTCCAGCAATCAAGAATTACTTTATTTTGTGAGTGGAAATATCACTACTAATAAAAGGACTGCTACAAATAGAATGATGTCTTTTGTTTGTGAAGACTATCAATACACTAGAGTGATGCAAATATAACCATAAAAGGAAGGTATTGGGTCAGGTTAGGACTGTCATTTGCATTATTTTAGGGGAAACATTGTAGCCACAAATGCCACTGGTGAGTATTCTGAAGCAAAAGAGAAATTTTAAGAAGTGGAAAAGGTATGCACTTGGCTCTCCCAGTTTAGAGGAGAGGAAACAGTTTCTATGAACATCATAATTTATGTGAAAATGTTCTATGCAAATAGGTGATGTACAATATATTGTCTTTATACACAATGATAACAATAAAAATAAGAATATCTAACAGGTACATATTGCTGACTAAATGGTAGGAAATTATTCCAAATGCTTCATATGTATATTCTCATTTAATCCTGAAAGCAACACTATTAGGAGGATTATGACATTATAATTATTTTATAGAAGATAAAGTGGAGGAACAGAGAATTAACTTACCAAAGGACACACAGTGATGGTGATGAGATTGAATCCAAGGAGCTCTGACATTTGTCTATGTGGGTAACTACCATATTTCTAAGTAGACAATATATTTCATAAATATACTCTATATTCTTATATGTAACACGTCAGACTGTACATGAGGATAAAGGTCTGTACATGCAAATCATTTTATGGAAACTGTAATCTCCTCTGTAGTAATATTTGGAGAGGGGAACTTTAGGAGGAACTTAGGTCATGAGAGTGGAACTTGTATGGTGAGATTAGTTATTTGATAACAGAAAGCTTGCCCCCCATCATGGGAAGACAGAAACAGAAAGGGAGCACTCACTAGACACTGACTATGCTGGTGTCTTGATCTCAGACTTCTAGCCTCCAGAACTATGAAAAGGAAATGTTTTGTTCTTTAATCCACTCATTTATGGTATCTGTTAAAGCACTCTGAGCTAAAACATTATATAACCTATCCGATATTAGTAAATTTACTACTGCTGAGGAATGACTTTAGTCCAAGGAAATATTTCACGTATTTAAGAATACAAATTGGGTGTGCAGGTTCATGCCTGTAATGCCAGCACTCTGGGAGACCAAGAAAGGAGGATCACAAATTTGAACCCATCATAGGCAACTCAGTGACTGTGTGAAACTCTGTCTCCAAATTTAAAGAAAAGTCATAAAGATATCCTGATGATATAGCTCAGTGCAAAGGCCCTGGGTTTAAGCCCTGATGCTGGAAAAGACCAAAAACCAAAAACCAAACAAACAATAATAAAAAACCAGGGCGAGGGTGAGGGTAAGAAGGGAGGTGGAGGGGAGGGGGAGAAAGAGAGCAATAATGTGGTTAATATGCTTTTGAGATACATTCATAATTGTCAGTGAATGGATGCTTGAGAAAATACATTCAGTTTTTCTGGAGACTTGGGTTTGGGCTTATTCTCTCATGGAAAGAATGATGCCAGGAATCACTTGTTTCTAGCCAGGTGTCGTGGCGCACAACTTTAATCCCAGCACTCAGGAGGCTGAGGCAGGAGGATTATTGTGAGTTCAAAACCAGCCAGGGCTACAAAGTGAGTTCAAGGCCAGTGCATAGTGAGACCCTGTCTCAAGAAATAGCGCTGGAGATTTAGCTCAGTGGCCTAAGCACCTGCCTGGCAGGCCCAAGGTTGTGAGTTTGATCCCTAGTACAAAAAAAAAAAAAAAAAGAATCACGTGTTTCTTATTGGAAAGCAACATAGCTTTCCATGGGGAAATGCTGCATTAACATGAAATCAAAATTTTCATTTAGTGAGATATTGCTGAGTGAGTCAAAAATCAGCCCTTCTTAATTCAGCAAAAGCACTCTCTCCAACCCCAACGTGAACAGCTGAATAGCCAACCAGTATGTTCTGCATACGTTACCTCTCCAGTATGTTTCCCAGAATCCTGCCTGCCAGGGGATGCCACTTTTACTGTGCATATGTCATTGATGGCTTGTCAGTTTGCCCCACTAATGACAGAAGCTGTGACTATCAAATGATTTTTTAAAGTTGTTGAAGCAATAACTGTCAACCCAGAAATTTTGAACAGCATCTTTGCGGTGGAACAAGAATGAAATGGCAAGTGGATTGTGAATACTTGTAGATTTTAGTACAAACCCTTACCTGTTTGGCGAACAGAGAAATCCCAGTGACGGCTTACATGAAGAATCCTGTGGGTCAAATGCCTTTAAAAAAAGAAAAGAAAAAGACATGAATGTTTACAAAGATAAGGCTTTCGTTAACAACAACACTTTACAAGTACATATTTTTACAGCTTTGTACTTTCTTTTTCTAATATAAAGGGAGAAAATATTCTTTAAAAACAAAATTATTTTCATTTTATCAAACTCAGATATAATGTGACTTTTGAGAAGAGGGCAGATCCTATTCCATGTTTTTGATTGTAACTTCTTGTATGGAATGATTACAATTACAATGTGTGCCTGGAATAAAGCAAGAGGCATGCATACACTACTTATTTCAAGAAATAGACTGGGTTGAAAGAATCGCAAAGAAAAAGCAAGGCGAGGAAAGATACATTGTTGATTGCACAGTTTCATAAACTAGAACAAAAAAGAGTATGGAAAAAAAGATATGCATTCTTAGAAAATAAACAAACAGAAAAATCCTCATCTTGAAAGTCAAAGGGAAATTGATGGCAGTCTAACTAGCTACGGCCCTCAGTTCTCTGGCAATATTATGATATATTCCAGAGCAAGCCACTGTGATCTGCTATGCACATAATTCTGCTTCAGCCCCTTTCCAGCCAGCCAAATTTCTCTTGATTATTTATGAGTTTGATTATAATGTTAACAAAACCCACAACTAAACCCAAATAATGTACTGGACTACGAATAGAGCACACAGACTACAAATACATGTATTTAGTAAGATATTAGTATCTAGCGTCAGAAGTACATGTTAAAATATTATAGCACTGCCCCTTTGAAAAGGAAGTTGGTTTTGTTGTTTTATTTACCTATTAGGTTTTATTGCAGGCCATATTATATTTTGACAGTTCCGAAGTGAAAATGTATTCTGATACCACTTAGGGCTCCAGAAGAGTGGTAAATTCTCAGATAATGGAATAAAAGTGCTTGGAAAACATATGCTTAAGTCAAGTATGGTTTGTCCAGTTGAGTTTAAAAGTGACTTTGCCTCCAAAGGAAATGGTGCAATTTTATGAAGAATAGGGATTTTTGTTGTTGTTGTTGTTAAGGAGGAAAAGGCACTGAAAACAGTGCTGTTACATTTTAGAGACTGTGGCAGACCACGAGGGGAATTGAGAGGCTGGTTGCTGGCCATTCTCCTGCAGAAAATGCAGTGATGGAAACAGAGTGGGCTGCGGGAAAGGCCTGCTCCCTTGGGCCTTCCCTGGGTTTGGGGAAGGGTTCCTATAGTATCAAGTAGTCTCTTCTCCCTCTCAGATCTCAGACCACCCTGTGGCAGCATCCCAGACATACCTAGAGTCCGCCAAGGAGGCCATCTTTTTCTAATGCTTCACTGCAGTCTACAAGGTTGCCGAATGAGGATGGAGTAGTCTCTGCTGTGTAGATCTCCACCTCCATTATGCGCTTTGTATGCCTGCTTGCTTTTGCATTGTGCCTGCATGGTCTGTATTAGACTCGAGTTTTCAAATCGTGTAAGAATGAAGTCATTACCCTGGGTCCTTTAGTCTATTCTCAAATCTGACTGTCGAACTGTGACTTAGAAAGTTTGATTCTTAGTCCTATTATGAAATGAAAGGTCATTTTCGGCACATAAAATCCTTGCTTCTTACTCTAAATATTTTTTCTTTCAGCTTCCAGCTTTTTACTTGCTGTACAATTTCCATGAACTTGTGAAAGCCATACATGTTATCACTTACTGACAAATAGTGACTACAATTGAATAAATTAAAATTACTTTTAAAAATAAATTTATTTGACAATGAATACATTAATATGATACAAGAGACTGAGATTTCTATGAACTATTCTTGACATTATAGGCATCGAAATTTGTTTAAAAGACTACTGAGAAGAAAATGTCAAAATGATCAAGAGATAAACCCCTGAAATTTTCTCAGGAGAATTTCTATTTCTTAAGACATATCCATATTTTTGGTGTTTTGAAAAATACCACATGAATCACACTAACCTGGCCTGGTTAAAACAAAAGAGAGCCATCAGAAATTAAAATTTTGAAATCTGTTTAAAAATACGATTCATGCTGGGTATGGTAGTTTAATGTTAAGTAGAAACACTGAAACGATATCCAGGATTTGGAGGCAGGTTTATTCACATTGGACAGGCACTGACTAGGAATCAGTTGTTCCTCGAAGTATCAGGCCCTGATGTTTGGTGGTCTAGGGTTTGTATGGGATAAGCAAGCAGAACGTATAGAGGCAAAATGGCTTGTGGATTGGGGATTGGTTCTTAAAATATGCATCGTAGTGACCTACTATGCATCACAGTGACCAGTCACTTCTAAGAAACAAAAGTAACAGGATCTGTAACCAGAACTATTACCTGGGCAACTAACAAACTGAAGTGTACTGACTGGGGGAAGGGCATCTTCTGCTACAGTAGTGGGTGCCTGTAATCCCAGCACTTGGGAGGCTGAGAGGCAGGAGAATCACTGCAAGTTCAAGGCCAGTCCAGGCCAAGTAGTGAGTTCAAGGAGGGAATGAATTACATAGGGAGACTTTGTCTCAAAAACAAAACAAAATGAAATAAACCATGATTCTTAGTTTCTTTCTTTCTTTCTTTCTTTCTTTCTTTCTTTTTTTTTTTTTTTTGGAGATGATTCTTTGTTTCTGTTCAGACATACTTGAATTAGTTTGATTCAATTTCAGCCATTGGGATAGTGGTGTAAGAAGAAGTGATATATTTTCAGTTTGGGAAATATTTACGATACGATTGTGTTATAATGCTATTTGCAAAAATCCACTGTTTTCATGTTTATAGTTCAGTGGATTGAAGCTTTGGGTAGATTATCTTGAGAGAGATTTGGTTGTGGGATATGGCAGGGAGAAAGGCATTTAAAGTTAGGTAATTCCATAGTAATTAGTGACAGGCAAGGCAAAGGCCTTAATAAACAAAAGAAAACCTTAATTCCATTTCTTGCTTGGAATATGGTCACAGTGTAAAACTTATCAACAAACAAGATTTCCTGCTGAGGGTTCGTGACAAGGCAAGAGGTTAATAAAAATGGGGACACAGTTTTTGCTTCTTTTGCACACTTCATCGAGGAGATTCCCTGTGCTCTCAGCTACTCCAGAGGAAAATAATCTAACTGGCACAGTGTCTTAGTTAATTTTTACTCAATGCTGAGACAAAATACCTGATGCCCAAAATTAGGGAAGGAAAAGTTTATTTCTTACAGTTCTTGGGGGTTTCAGTCTGTACTCAGTTGGCTCCAAGACAGTGTGGTGTGGTGGTGCTGCCATTCACAGCTGCTGCAAAACAACAAGGCATGAATCTGGTAAGAGACAGTGAAGACAGGCCTTCCTCCTGCCCTTACACTGTATGTCGGCTCCACCCCTGGGATGGTGCAGCACTCACATCGCCAATCCCAGGGCTAGACAACAAACCAATCATGAATGCTAGACTCAGCTGCATCCATGATTACGTGATGCTTTATTGGGGGCCATTCAACTAACCACACTATAACACACAGCAAAATAGGAATCCAGAAGATGCTATAAAAATTATAAAATTTCTACACCACGCTGGTTTAGCAAAACCACCCACAGTGACTCCCTTTGGGTGACACAGATGAAGGACATCATGGTGTTGTGCAAAAAGGAAGCAACCCAATCAAATTACAATGTCACACATGAGGAAAACATGCCCACCCTAAACTGTGAAGTAGAAAACAGGCTATTCATTTACTCTTAAAAATTGCTGAGAAAGAACACAGCACATGTTCTCACTACATGCTGGGACTGGGAGGACCCCACCAAGAAGCCAACTAGCCAGCCTTTCTGGTAAGCCACACAAGCTGTGCAGCCTCCAGGAAGAGAAAAGTCAGTGCTTCCTCTGAGCCTACTGGTGCATGGGCTGAGAATCAACCCTCCCCTCCAAGCAACTGGCTGGTTCAGGGGACAGGCTGAGTTGAGAGCAACAAAGGAACAAAAAGAAACTAAATGCTTGTATTGTCTGGTTGATTTTGCAGGTCTGGGGCCAGCAGTCTGAGCATCTATTGGGAGTATGCAATATAGCAAATATGGGGGATTTCCTTCTATCTCGTCTTTGAAAGCCAATATTGTACTCACTGTTTTGCTTTGTTCTGATTAATTGTTTTGCTTTATTCAATATTCTGTTTTCATTAGTTTTATTCTGTTTTGTTTTTGGTTTGATTTTGCTATACCTGATGGAATGGACAACTATTGTAAAGATAACAAGATATACTATGTTAGCTATTGTTGTTTTCCTAGTATACTGCTTTGAAATTCTGTACCAATTTTGTTACTTTGCTTTGATTGGCTTTGTTCTGTTTTGTTTTGTTGGATTTTATTATCTTTAAAATAAAAAAATGTTCTCACCACAGAAATGATAGCTGGGAGGTAATGCACATGTTAAACTAGCTAGATTTGATCATTCTGCAATATATATATATATATATATATATATATATATATATATATATATATTTCAGTACATTGTATCATACATAATAAATGCATCCAGTTTATCTGTGATTAAAAAAATAAATTAGAAAAAAGGAAAGAAGATAGGCTATTTCATTCTTTATTAAATTTTGGTTGCCTGTTATTATTAAATCCTACCTGTAAAATCTCTTTCCTCCTTCAAGTCCAGAGTTAGGGGATAGACACAACTTTAGCTGTAAATTGCTCTGAGGAAGGTAAAAATCCACTGGTTATACACAAGTGGTTTGAGAATCTTAGGAGTTCCCAGGCTACTGAGTTTATCAAAGTGGAATTCAGATTCTTGGAACAAACATGCATATATTTACTCTCTTGTTAGATTCCTCTTCTAAAGGGCCGGCCATGATGTGGTGGGCTGCCTGCATCCCCTCAGTTCTGTTCTAATGCACAGTCTCCTGGCTGTGAACTTGTCAGGGAAAGTGAGACAGGCTGGCAGCTCCTAACAAGAGGAGAAGCCCTTCCCTGAAGGTGTTGGGAAGCCAAAATCAGGGGCTCATGGATCAGTGACTGAAAAGTGGGCTAGAACTAGTGGCAGGAAAAAAGGGGTGCGGTCACACATGACTGGGAAAGACTCATCTGGAGTCACATTCATGACCTCTCAGTTGCTTCAGAGAAGGAAGTGGGTCACAGGTTCAATTTAGCAAGGAATGAGACCTAGGCTGAAGCATGGCAAAGTAAAACCAGACAAGCTGGGAAGTCTTTTACACAATGAGTTACTTGAAGAATGTCATGTCATCTGTGGAAATAGGACTGGCAATAATAACTCTAAGAGCATTTAACACTCATAAAATAAATGACACATGCTTGACACATTTATGAAAAACTAATAGAATAAAAGATACCACAGAGAGCTTTATTGATTTTAAGGCCCCTCAACCAAGAAAATATAGAACATTATTTAAAAATTACATCACTCATGTTCATGTAAAATACCATTACTATTGTAACATATTACCTTCTATTGTTCAATGAACACTTCAGTTCTTGTTTTGATAATCTACTATCAAGTAATGTTATAACCCACCCATTTTATAACCTAAGTGCTTCTCTACATTACTGAAATTATTGTAAATTATTATTTTAATTCATGAACTATATTAAATGATATGAATGCACAAAATTTACCTAGCTATTCTTTTGGTATTTCTATTTTATTTTGTTTTAAATATTGTTTATTTTGTTTTAAATTATTTTTTATTTTAAAGAAAGAAACCAATAAAAACAATGGTACAAAATTTCACAATAAGGTTGCAGGAGAATAACAATGGTTAGTACATTGTACATTGTTACTTTGCTCTTACTACAGGCTATAGGCATGAAAAATTGATCAAACAATATAGGCACATGCCTTGCTTTTCAAAGAAATAATATCAATTAGTAATATAACTATATTGACTGTTTTGTGTGCATACATATATTAAATTTCTAATATCTAAGGATTATTTAAATTTATGATATATATTTATTTTCTTTTCCTTTTCGCTTCCTTCTTTTCTCCTTTCCTGCATCCCAGTTTCTCTTTCCTTTTGAACAGCTTCCTTCCACCTTACAATATTTATTGTACATTCTGGATCCTACTTACTTTTTTACCTTCTTACAGTATGCAGCTCTCAATAATGCTGTAATAAATATCTTTGGTCAAATAGCACCTCTGTTTTGAAGTTATTTTTCTTAGTTTTGATTTTTAGATACAGAATATTAAATCAGAATATTTATTATGATGGCTTTTGGTTTATAAGACAATTTTCAGTTTTTCTTTAGAGAAGTCTCTCCACAGATGCTTACAGGAAGCCCCGCCTCTTTCTTTGTTTAATCATGCTGAGTGTTTAAATTTCTATGTCTTTATTATTTAAGAGAAGCAAAATAGCATAGCATGTTTGGGCTCAAAATATTTCACTCCTTTGAAGTGTTTTCTTTGAATATTTTTCATACATTTTATTCATATATCCAGGATATGCTTATTAAGATTTCTTTGTGTTTATTAAGATTCATGTCTCAGGTGATGAATCGGCTTCTAGTAACACAGCTGAAAAACCAAAGTTCTGTATCTTTGGTCATGTTCTAAAGACAAAATTAAGCAGGGTAATGAAATTAAGCAGCAGTATTTTTGAAAAGGTGGATACTCTGAAATGGTCTTATTTGAACAGAGATAATAATACAATGAACAAACAATCTACAAGAATATTTTGGGCCAAATCATGCCATGCAGAAAGAACCAAGGTCTGTAGCTTCCAAGCTGATGTTTGTTGAGTGTACTGGATTGATTTTGAGGAAGGTAAGACATCTGGTAGGGAGTAAGGGAGATGGAGCATGGAAGGAAGCTACTAAAAAGTACCCAGAGGTCATTAATTTTACTTTTTTTGTGCCTTGTTCCTCTGTTAAAGGGTGTCTTGACACTTTTTCATATGTTTCAGAAACTAATTCATCAATATTGGCAACCATGGATATAACCATAAAAATTGGCTGGAATTTGGTTGGGAATAAACCAAAACTATAAACTGACTTGGGAAAACTGAAATCTATATAAAGTGATTCTTCCAAATTACAAACATGATATCTCTCACAGCTTTTTAAGGTCTTAAATATTTCTCAATAAAATTTTATGCTTCCTTAAAGGAGTCATATATGTTTTGTTATATCTATTGGGTATATTTTATACCATTTATTTTCTGTTATTTGCATATCAAAACATATTTGTTAAACTGATTGTGAATCTAGAAATCTCAATACTTTCTCATAAATTTAAATAATTATTCTTAGATATGAGATATTCAATATATAGAGTCATATTACCCAAGAATAATGAGGCTGTTATTCCTTCTCATCTAATTGTTATAGTTTATATCCAATCCTTATTTCATTTTCTTCCTTTATTAAACCCAGTAGGACCTCAGTATTGTATCACATGTTAATCTTTTAAATATTTGCAAAGGGTATATTCTAAATATTTAAACATGGTTTATATATTTTCTTAAAAGAGATAACTTATCTCAAAGTAAAGACCTAGCTTCTATTCCTAGTTTGCTAAGGAAAACTAGTTTGTTTCCTTTTAATAGAGTATTCATTATGATTCCATATTTTGCTGATTTAAAAAAACACATCTAATAAATAAAACATAATTATCTTTTTAATTAAATGATTACTAATTGGTTTTCTCATGTTTAAACCAACATTATATTCTCCTATAGTCAGTTTGGCTATGATGTATAAGCTTTCACTATATTACTAAATTCATTTGATATTTTTCAGTTTTATGATTCATAATTAAATGGAAGTAATTTTACTTTCTCACTTTCCTTATAGGATTTCAAGGTTATGATGGTCTGCTAAAATGAACTGTATTTATTACTGTATTTTTTCTTGTTTTCTAATATTACTATATAAGAGGAAATTTGTTTATACTTTAATTTTCTGAAGAGCTGTCCAGTGGACTTATATGAGACTAAACGTTTCTTTGTAGGAAAATTAGTAAAAGAACAAATAAACAAACAAAAAACTGCTGATTCTATTTCTTTAATAGTTACAGGAAAATTTGGGACTTCTTGTATTCTCTTTTCCCTAGCCCCTTCTCTTCAGTTTTGGTAAGTTATCTTTATAAGAAAAATTGTCCATTTTATTTAAAATTCCAAATACATTGTTTTAAGATTTTAAAATATTCTCATATCATTTTAATATTCATAACTCATTCCTGATATTAATTATTTGTGCCTTACCATTTTACTTTCCTGATATTGGCTACTTCTTTTTCATCATTATTCTTCTTGAAGTTTGCTTATATTCTAATTATCTTAATTAATCTCTTTTTCTTTGTGATTCTCCTTTATTGTGTTTTCTTTCTATTGCTTTATCTCTCCCATTGTGATTAGCAATTCCTTTTTTCTATTTACTTTGAGGTTATTTTGTTTCTTTTTTACTTATCTACTTCAGCTAAATTTGAGTACCTAACATTAATTTTGAGACTCTTGTGTCTATCATGCATTAAAGGCTATAAATTTTCCTCTGCAAACCTCAGTTTTATTCCTAAAATCAGCTCACATTATTTATTGTTTCCTGTTATAATTTCCAAATAGCAGGAGATTTTTTAGTCATCATTTTTCTTTTACTTTGTTTTCTAAAAATTTGTTTCTTGTGTAGTTATTTTGTGGTCAGCACCCATCCTCTGTGTGATTTCAATCCTGTGAAATTTGTTGAATTATAACTTTAAAACAAAATTAAAAACTTTCACACTTGGTCTTGTAACATGTTTTTTCTGCATTTGTATATGTATGTACATACATATGTTCTATATATATAAACAGACATACTTAAAACACTATTTTTATTTCTTGAGTTACTGAGAATTATATGTTAAAAGGTACTGAGAATTCTATGTTAAAATTCCTGCTGAGATTATAGATTTGTCTATTTTGCTTTGCTTATCTGCCAGTTTTACTATATTATTTAGCAGCTCTGCCATTAGGAATTTATAATTGCTGTATCTTCCCGGTGAATTGAAACTTTTGTAACTACTAATGCAGGTATAACCATTTCCTCTCCCCTCTGCCGTTTATTAATCTTTGTTATTTAACTGGAAAACTTGGCCATTTATATTTACTGTAATTACTTACATATTAATGAATTATGTCAAACATTGATTTATATCTGGTGGCTTATTTTGTGTTCTTCAATTGTATTCATTCCATATTTTCTCCTTATTTTCTATGTGCAATTTATTTCATTTTCTTCCTTCTACTACTCAGGTTTTATGTACTCAGTTATACAAGTTATCTTATGTTTAAATATCAGTATCAGTTTATCAAATGCTATGGTTAATTTATATATTTATCTTCCTCGTGAGTAACACAAAGACCATTTTACTCTGGGTGTTTAACTCTTTGGGGTCCCAGGTTACCCAGGGTCTATATCCTGTGATACCACCTTAAACTTACTGTCCTCCTTTTTACCCTTGCAACTTGATGCTGCTGCTGGACTTTAGACCAAGTTGAAATTTGTACTTGTAAGGGAAAAGATCTCAGCTTTGAGCTTCTTAGAACTTGTCTTCTCTTAAATTGGGATGTGAAGGCAGTTCTTCACTAGTCTGACATTTCTTCAAAACCTTTCAGGTATATTAAAAAGGAACTATTAGGCAATTAAAGGAGAAAAATTATTATAGAAAATGTATGCCTTAATCCTAGCACTCAGGAGGCTGAGGTAGGAGGAGCACTGTGAGTTTGAGGCCAGCTTGGGCTACAATGTGAGCGCGAGGCGGGTCTGAGCTACATAGTGCGACCCTGGCTCAAAGAACTAAGGCTGGGAGTTTGGCTCAATGGCTTAAGTACCTGTCTGGTAGACATGAGGTTGTGAGTTTGATCCCTGGTGCCAAAAAGAGAACAATCCACTGAAATTATCTTCTAATACTCCATTAACCTTTAATACTTCCTTTAATTTTATTTGTAATTTTTTCATTGATACAGTAGTCTATACTTGTAGTAGTATTATACTAACTTAACTCTGTATTTTTATAGCCTATTTTAATCTCTTTAAGACCAGTTTCTGTGTATATTTGTATTTTAAATATTAGCATAAATATTTTAAAATTTTCCACATTTAAATACCTATGTTGTGAAATGATGCCCATGGCTCATTCATGCTTACAAAACATAAAAACATCAATGACACTTCTCAATATCTGTAATTTACAGTGTATTATTAGTTTTTTTGCTACAAATGTTGTTGGCCTAAAGTAGACTAGATCCACACATTGAAGCACACACATTTATCAAATGTGTATACTTACGTCATTTGTTCTGAGTGGTCTAAAACGGAAACATGAAGAAATAAGATTCAAGCTTCCTTACTGTTTGGATATGTGAAAAGAGAAGAACAAATTTTGATTACACAAACTTAATCTTAGGCAAATTATGTATTATTAATAATAGTAAGGAAAGCTTCTGTCATTTGCTGTTAAATCCAGCAATAGAATGTATTTCCTGGATTCTTGATTATTTTCAGAAAATATAACATATCATTCCAAATTTTTTGTAATGGTCGATAAACGATTACTTAAAAAGACTAACGTAGGTAACTTTAAAAATTCACTGACTGGTTTTTGATGGGAGAGTCATTAATAAACCTATTAACATTTATGTGATTAAAGAAGCTAAATTCTTTTATTGAGGCTGATGATACTGACACAGTAATGATTTTACAGGTGTATGAAAATGAAGCATACAACTTGTTCTACATAGTAATTTTTAATTTAGAGAAATATATTTGAGGTTGGTTTCAGATTTTCTCTGATCAAAACAAGAGTCCTAGTAAGTTGATTGATGGATGTGGACTCAAGCTGGCATCATCGTTTCAAAAGTCCTTCATTAGGTTATTTTTCTGCATTTAGTCTCAGATCTATAATCTATTTAAGAGTTGCTAGGAAGTCTCTTCCTAATGATAAATTTATATTCATACTTTGTAAGCGAGTCATACAAAACCTTTCTGCACAGACCGCATAGTGAGTGCAAAGTAGTTCTGTGGAGAAAGGAGAGGATTTTTTCGAGACAGAATTTTTGCGAGGAGGAATTTTTCTTCAAGGACCAGTATATTCATTATTGTTGACAGTCAGGATGTCTAAAAAATGTGACCCAACATACAAGTTAGGCAAAGACTATGGATTATGTCGAAGAGAACAAAGTACTCATACTTCTGCCTAGTAGGTCAAAAGACATTTATTGTTTATTATTAGTGTGAAACTTAATATAATTAAAAACATCCATAGAAACATACATGCTACTTACATATTTTACAAAGTGTGGAATTGTTACCAAGCTCTGGGATTCTGGAGTTTCCTTTCAAAGGAAATTTTTTAGTTTTTTTTTTTTCTCAAAACAAAGAATTGAATGAAACAAGCATAAAGTTTTATATTTATTAGAAGTAAGAAAAACAGGCTCTATAGAGAGAGTTTGGAATTAAAGACAGGAAAAATCAAAAAGCAAGTAAACAAAAGCAAGCACACAACCAACCAGGCTCTGTACAACCAAAGCACCCTACAGCATAGGGTGGGCCACTGCTAGGTGCTTAGTGATGACTGTCCCCTTCCTTCGTGTTTCCCATGCTGGGGTCACTGCGTCATGCTGGGCGCGCCCAGGGCATTCGATCAAAAACCCGCACAGTTCTCTGCAGCAGCCTGGAGCAGGACCTCGCAGTGCTTCCGTGCACCTGGCAGGAGATTTCGTCACACTCCCCTTCCCAGCCAGTTCTAGCCACACTTACCTTCCTGCCTCAGAGCCAGGTAATATTTTAAAAGTTAAAAAGTTCTATAGAGCCGGGAGTAGTGGCACATGCCTTTAATCCCAGCACTCGGGAGGCTGAGGTAGGTGGAGCGTAGTGAGTTTGAGGCCGGCTTGGGCTACAACGCAAGCGCAAGGCCTGCCTGAGCTACATAGTGTGACCCTGCCTCAAAAACTAGGGCTGGGAGTTTGGCTCAGGGGCTTAAGCACCTGTCTGGCAGGCGTGAGGCTGTGAGTTCGATACCCAGTGCCACAAAACAAAACAAAAAAAAGGTTTCTATAGAAATTTTAAAAATTATAGAGAAATCAGTGTTTTAGTTTTTATATCTTAGGATAACAATTCATTTTCAGGAAATAATGCTACATCCCAGATTGATGCATCTAAAGCAATGAAGAGGTAGGCACATTCATACCAGGTAGAAATGTGGTTAGATAATGTGGAAAATTCAGAAAACGAGTATGATTTTTAAATGCTTCAGTTTTTAATCATACTGAATCATCCTTGGATCAATATGCTTTTTTTGAACAAAATGATCTTTTTCTCTCTGAAAAGTTTAGTCAAAAACCCTTGATGGTCTTAATTTTTAAAAGACTGGAGTCACCTAATGAATCTTCGGGAAAAAAAACAGTATCTGAATGGACCCTCGGATTTGCAAGGCTTTGAGAAAGTTGCTCTGAAGGTGGAGAAGGTCACTTTTATCCTCCCCTCCACTGTTGGTGTAGCTCCCTGGTATGTTCCCTTCCCAAGCTTCACAGTCACCCAGCTATCCCTTTGTGCAGGGTGGAAAACTCTTGATAGGTACAAAGACTGTGAATCATCTCTCATAGATAATAAGGCAATTTAAAATAGTGACATTGAGGTGATGTGGAAGGAAATGCTGTTAGGAATCATAAAACAATAAACATGGAGCCCTAGAACTTGTATCTTTGAACTTAAGTATGGACTCTGGAAATGTACTGAAAACCCAGAGAGGTGGCACCGAGAGTCACGGTCTGCACTGACTGGATACAGAACCAGAGGAAGTGTATATTTACATTGCAAAATGTTATGGAAAAAAGATCTATGACGGTAGTTATCAAAGTTGTATGTTTGAAAGTGCAAGACTTTGCTGATTTGACAGATATATTTAGGACATAAAAGCCACTCGTTAGAAACTTATCGTATATCTGATTATAAAATATCAGGACAAATAGTAGAAAAAAACCATACCTGTTTGTATTATGAAGCCTGGAGTTTTATTTTGCCTCTGTCTCTGAGAATCACAAGGCCCCAAAGGCCTAATTATGATTTCTCTGCTTTTGCCAGTTGGCCTCTCCCCAAGAGAGAAAGTTTATTACCTCGACCATGTGTATCCACCTTTGTCCCCAGCCAAGCGGTTTTCACCTCCTTGTCAGACAGGCAAATTATTCAAAAAAGCCAGTCACGGGTTCTTCTGTGGGAACCCGGAGATTATTCCTCGCTCTCGCCCTAAGGAGGCCTACTCCTTGGATTTGCTGCTGGGTCGCTCTGCTTTCCCACTGCAACCCCCATATGCCCCAGAATGGCCTGTGGTGTCCTCCTACCCCAGCCTATGAGTATGTGACTTACAAACTGTTGGTCTCACCTGTCCAGCGCTGGGTGTTGTTGTCAGGACAGATTAGAGGGCTGGAGGCAGGAAAACACAGAGCAGGACCTGGGTGGCCGGTGATTGTAAAGTGACCATGTGCTTGCTGCGCACTGTGTGCTTATGGAAGTTTTGCCTTGTGAAACTAACACAAGTTCTTACCATGCACCCCAGCCTGCTGATCTTCTTACCCCAGAAACAAAGTCAGAACAAAGTTGAGACCCCGATTGACCTAGAGCACACCAACCAGTGAAACAGTTATTTTGAGAAGCCGGCTTACTCTCTTAGAATAGCAATCCCGGTCCTATGCTGGGCGCTCCCTCAAGTCCTGCCACCTGGCACCATGCCCTGCTGTGAGGCAACTTTTTATTCTGAGTTCACTACCCCCTAAATAAACTTTAATTTCATTTCACTTCAGTTCTGACTTTCTCATTTTCTGCTGGAGGAATCGGCTCTGAGTTGATCTCACCGCACTTCTTCCTTCTTCGCCGGAGTAGGGGTGAGAGACCTGGAGAAAACTGAAGGGTTGCTACAAGGGGGAACTCTAGGCCCCCCAGATTCCCCTCCTAATGAAACATTTGGGGATTCATCCAGGATACAGGAAATGACTGCTGAAGACCCCGGACACGGTCTGCATACCCAACCTAACCAGGAGTGAATGTGGAAGCACAGTTTGTCCTCTTTTTGGCTCACTCTCTGGGTCTAGCATGGTGGGGGTTTCTGGCTGGGCTGCCCATCTGGCACTAGGGAACCCTGGGGAGGGGGGCAATGCTGACCATAACGGAGGTACTGCGGACTTCCACCTCATTGTGCTAAGTGGTGGCACGCTCACTGAACTGCTGAGAAACCTACTGCCTGGAGTTATTGCCTTGGTCCCTAGGAAGGGTTCAACTACTATGGCAAACAGAAACACTGAAATGACACCCAGGATTTGGAGGCAGATTTATTTTACTCTGACGAGCACTGATTGGAATCACTCTCAAAATATCAGGCCCTGATCTCTGGTGGTCAAGGGCTTTTATATGATGCACAAATAGGAGATACAAAGGTGAGACAGGACAGCCTGAAGGTTCTTCTGGTTAGCTAGCATGGTGAGATCATCAGTTACAAGGCAAGATTAATGTCACGAAGCTTGGTACAATGACACCTGCACATCCGGTTATGCTCTCATAGTTACAAGGGTCAAGAAAGTCATTATGAAGCTATGAAGCAGTTACAGAGCTAGGCAGTTTCAAAAGAACAAAGTTTTAAAAAGAACAATTTCTCTGGTGCAGTTTTTCCTTTTTAAGACCAACTTTTCGGCCCATGCCTACGGGGAGGGGGAATCAGCAGTCCTGGTACATTTCTGTACGTTCGCTTTGTCCAGAAACCTTGGGCTATGTCATCTTTCCGGCTATTACTGTTTTGTATCTCACAAATGAAGAAATACAGATAATTTCTAAATTAGGTTGCCTGCCTCAAATTTATCACTTTTGCCAACATAGCAAAACCACAAACTAACTGGTGCCATAGAAACCTCACAGACTTTTGGTGGCAATTCAGAAATTATAATCCTGTGTTGATGCACCTTCTCAACCATGCAGAAGAACCACCAATAGAAACTACAAACCCTGGCAGGATGCAGTGGTATCTGTTCCCCTTGGATTATTGCATGAGTTAGAAAGAATATTTGAAAGGCTCTGATGGGAGCTGTCTCACTCTCCCTTCTCCTATCGGCCTGCTGTTCACCATATGAGGCCTTGGATTTCAACAATCCAAGTTAATTATAGCCTTTTCAGCAGACAGAGAATCTTAACCCTCCGACAATCAGCTACTTTGTCCCTCCTTAACCATCCTGAAGGAGAGTCTACTGGGAACACTTTGTCTATCAGTAATAGCCTAAACCAGCTTGTTAGAGCCATAAGGGGAATGATTAAAGGTCAAGTTCCAGACCCTATATCTCAGCTGTTGACGGCTTCCTGAGGCTGTCATGGAGGACTGAACCCAGGGGGTGAGGGATACCTTGTCCATGGCATCAGAGGCTCCTCTCAGCAGGAAAGAGGGCCTCACTGCTCAAACCAGCAGCCTCATATCCCAGCCTGCTAGGTTCTTGGGGTGATGTGGAGGGCTAAAACCTCACAGGTTTCCTTTTTTTTTTTTTTTTTTTTTTTTTTTGAGACAGACGGGGATTGAAAAATAGATCATACCTTCCCAGTTGCCTTTGAAATGGTTACTTAAATATTGAAAAGAACTAGAACCCCAGAGTCTTGGGAAAAATGCTCTCATCTTTCATCTATGGAGCCATGGACCCTCTACCCCTTGGGAGATGGAAAAAAATGGCCACCGGGCGGCTCCCTAAATTTTGATACTATCTTCCCAATGGATCTCTTTTACAAGTGGTAGGGAAAAGGGAATGAAATTCCTTATGTGCAACTTTTCTTTGTTCTCCATGACCATCCTGAATAGGCTACCACTTGTTCAGTAGATCCCAGTCTTTTAGCAGTGACCTCTGGTCCTGCTCCCTCAGAGAAATGGGCACCCTTGCAGGGAAAAACCTGAGACCCAGACCCAGTGAATTTGAAAACAAACTCCACCCAGACCAGTATATCCCCTGAGAAGCTGGTTGCCCTGTACAGTCATGGAAGAGGAGAAATAGCCCATCAAAATTTTACTCATGCTGAGTTGGAAGAAGTAAAAAAGGATTAAGGGAGTTTTACAAATGACCCTGATCAATATATTAAAACTTTTAATAGACTCACCCATTTGTTTGATTGAACCTGGGAGGATGTGATATTTTTGCTTGATAAGACCCTCAGCAGGATGAAAGGACCAAATCCTATGCACACAGTAATTCAAATGGGCAATGCCTACCATGAGGACCACAGGAATGATTCAATAGACAAAAGAGTGTTTGACCCCATAGGAAAAGACGTAGTCCCCTCTGAAAATCCCCACCGGTCATTCAATGGGTGCAGGGGGCATGAAGCCAGAACACACTTTGTGTTTCGCATTAAGAAAGGTCTTAATAAGATAGGAATCAAATCAGTTAATTATAATAAACTGGGTCAGATATATCAAGAAGAAGAGGAACCCCCAAATGTTTTTATAGAAAGCCTTAAAGAGGCAATGATTTAAATATACCCCAAAGGGTCCTGAGAGCATTGCAGGCATGATAGTTCTGAAAGATAAACCTTTGACCCAGTTGGGCCCAGATGTCCAAAGACAGCTCAATAAACTCTTGGCTGACCCAGAAAAGGAAGGAATTGACGACGATGCCTTGTGAAGAGAGGCCACCCAAATCTCTATCAGAGGGATCAGGAAGTACAGCAGGAGAAACAAATCCAACACAAGCAAATGGAAGCAGCCCTTATGGCCACCCTGGTGAAAAGGAGGGTCCCACAAAATATCTTGTGGTTTCTGGTGCCCTGGATAACATACTTGGGAGTTCACTCTGAGTAAATGTCATTGTCTATATGTTAGTGTATTTTCCTAGTAACGGGTTACAGCACTTATAGCTACTTTGTTTAAAGAAAACAGTTTTTCAGCTCAGTAGTGTCCTTTTCAGTCTTTGGATTTTTTTTTCAGGTTGCATAGGAAAGAGTTTAATGAAGGTTTAAACATTTAGGTACATAGCTTAATGCTGTGACTCACATAGCTTAACAGTAGATTAGTTTAAATAAAAGTAAAAGATGTCTCTAAGGTCAGTGATATGTTTCTACACAGACTATCTGCCAATCAAAATACCAAAAATGAATTTTGTGTGTACAATGCCTATTGTTGCCTATAGATAATAATGTGCTGGCATGCTGTTTCTGATCAGTAAAAAGCTCTTATATAATAACTGAGAAGTATTTGTCAGTCGGAATACTGTGTTAACCATTGTGAGTTAGAATCATCTGAGAAAATTGTTAAGGTACCCAAATGGAGACCCCTTGGGCTTGGGAGAACCTCCTGGATTGAACTCCCCATGGTGGATAAAAAAACAGCTGCCCAAAATTGATTCATTTCAGTTTTGCCTATTAATGAGACTCCCAGTACTTTCTTTGTTCAGGCCTAGTGGAGGACTCACCCCAACAAACCTTGTTAAATTCATTACTATAATACATTTGCATTGGCTATCATTAAAAATTTAAATTATCCATGGGTAAAACAATGAAGTTTTCTTATTAAGAGATGCTCAAAACACTCTGTGATCCAGGCAATGCCACTTTAAAAAGAATTAAAGTCTAGTCATAATGCAGCTATGAGGTGCATCTATAGATAAAAGTGTTTTTATGTCATTAGATGGAGATGACTATGACTGACTAGCAGGTTGTTCTGTATGAAAATAAGCATTTGAATATTTTTCAGAAGTAATTGCAAAACTTCATGGTTCTAATACAATCATATCATCAGAATTGTTACACCAAAATGTTGAATTGACTCCAATCTCCAGTTTTCTCTGTACAACTTTGTAATTATTGCCTGTGAACATTCTGCAGAGATTTGACTTCTAGAACAACCATGATTTGGAAGAAATAACAGTTCCCTGATCATGTTATCTATTTCAGAGTGTTTGATATCTAGATAGGATCATAAAATTAAACATTCTGGTCTTATTACAATGCTGTGTTTAATCATTTTGGGTGTTCAACAACTGAGGTTCAGGGAACAGAACAGAAAATAACTGGTCTAAGAGGACAGTCAATATTTTGGACCTGGCTCTCCAAGGTCAATAAAGAAAAGACAGAATCTTTCCTACAAGATTGTATAATTTTGGGAAGTCACTCAACCTCCTGAGCAAGGGGAGTGTTGGAGCCCAGAGGACAGGTACCAACTAAGATATGGTGTGCTAAAAAAAGAGTCCTAAGAGACAAAAATGTCTTCCTTGCTCATATGGGAAGCCACATGGTCAAGCAAGATCATGACCCATCCTGGGGGCTGACAGTGACAGAGGAGCTAAGAGACATTATACATGGTTCCACAAGTAATCACTGGAGATCCTTAACTGACCTTGGTGTTTCACAAGAAGTTTACATTGATTAGTACAGGTCTCATTTTGATTGGCCTAGTGCACACCAACCAGTGAAACAGTTACTTTTAGAAATCAGCTTACCTTCTAAATATAGCACATCCCAGGCCCTATACTGGGCACTCCCTCAAGTCCTGCTATCTTGCAGTGTGCCCTGCTGTGAGGGAGCTTTTTTCCTGCATTCATTGCCCTTTAAATAAACTTTCATTTCACATCACTTTAGTTCTGACTCCCTCATTTTCTGCCAGAGTCTGACTTTCTTTTTTTCCGTCAGAGGCTCTGAGCCAGGCTCACCCCACTGCCTCATTCTTTGCTGGAGTAGGGGTGAGAGACCTGGAGAAAAGTGGAGGAACCCAATGAGGGGCCCTGTGCACCCAGTATCCATGCCTGATGAACATTGTGCTCTTGAACCCCTCAGATCATTTAGGGAATAAACCCTTCAACCATGAGTTGAATAGGGGTGAGAAAGGATAGCTTGTGGATGTAAACTTTGTTGTTTCTCTTAGTTTTTCCAAAATTCTTGCTGGTAGTACTTTCAGCTTGAGCCAAGGCCAATAAACACTGAGTCTTTCATGATGTTTTTGTTTTTGTGCCAAGTTTTGCAATTATTGTGCGATATTTGCTCAGTGTATTGCCTCATACTATTTTCTTTCCCTATTTATAAGAGAGTTCATTAAATTCTAATCCTATAGTGCAATAAAAACAAAACAATAGAGACAACAGTTGAAGAAATCATAATGCTTTACAATTTTTCCTTGAATTCACTCCAAATTGAATTGGTAAGAAATTGGTTCTAAGAAGGGCTACTCTAAAAAGTACTTTTTTATGAACCCTTGTTAATACGCAGTGAGGCAAAATTCTATGACACTATGGGAGGAAAATGAATCATTCTAATACATTTACCAACGCTTATGGTTACCAGTGACAATGAGAATGGAAGTTCAATCCGTGGGTGAGGTTTTGTGGACTCAAACAATACAGGAATCTGCCAGGTAATTAGATGGGTGAAGCAGGGTGGAGGGGAAGTTAATTTCAAATCTTGGCAAGTAATTAAAATGTTTTAAAAATATTGCATAAGCCAAACAAAACACATCTGTAGACCACATGTCAAAGTGTGACCCTAAAGCAACTTTTGAAATCTTTTTCTTCAGGGCTTGCCTTATGTGCCTGCCTTTCCAAGAATCCTATTACAACAAGAGCATTTTTCAGCTGATCCTGACTTCTCAGAGCTTTTACTGAATGAGTAATCAGAACTACAGGCTGTAGTGCCTGTGCTTCCTTATTGTTTCCTCAGTGGGGTTTTTTATTCCTCATGTTGCTGAGAGTCCTTAGGGACAGACATCATACAATAGAGTTTTCATTTTCCTAGTGTCACAAATGCTTTACGAATACTTGGGAAATGATGATGATAGTAATAATAACCACTAACATCCATGAGACTTTTTTCACAAGTCCAATACATTTCTAATTGCTTTCAGCTATATTACCTAGTTCTCTTACCTATATTGCCTAGCAATTTCATGAGGGTAGTAAAACTATCCTTCATTTGACCTATCAGAAAACTGAAGTACAGATGAATCTAGTGACCACAATCTCAGAGCCGCAGAGAGGTGGAGCCAGTAAATCTTGTCAGACTAATGCCATAGTCAAGTTTTCTTAAAATGTCACAAATATTAATTCATCACAACAGATTCTAACCAAGAATTTAAAATATTTTAATATTAAATATTTACTGTAATTGTTCATAAGCCTTAAGATTGGAGGCTGATGTATTCTTCTACTTTATTTCCATTCCTATGCCTGTCTGTTCTTTGTCCATTTTTGAATCCTAATAAGAGATGGACTAGTAGAATTAACATATTCATTGTCATAAGAGGCCAAAAATAAGCAGGCATGTTGTTGAAATTCATTCATAGTGTAATAACAGTTAAACTCACCAGTTTGGTAATTTAGTGTGTGCAATTGGCAGTTTAAAAATTAAGTAGGTAGTATTGAAAGCTTGTGAGAAGAATTTACAAAGACAGAGTACAGTATTTGGTGTGAGGAAATCTCTCTCTGCAACTGGGTGCTGTGGGTAGATTACAGTGGAACAAATAGGGACGTGGTCTCAGGATTTTCTGGCTATGCCTATATCAGATCTTGACACTGCTTCTTTTAATAGTGCCTCTTCTCATTTTGGAGAAAATACTTTATGTGTACAATCATTTGCATTTTCCAATAAATGTGCAAACACTATTTATGTGCAAAATCAATGTGAATTCAGGGTTCTACAAATATTTAATTGTCATTTATGAGAACAAGTTGCTCCAAAAGACTGTTTTGCTAATTTCTGCTGTTCTTTGATTATATAATAATAGAACTTACGTTTTAATGCACATTGATTGCGTCTTTCATCTCTGAATTTAAGGTGAAAATTTTCCCTTCATATTTAATATATTTTCTGAAAAATTGGTTGGTTTCATGGCTGCTGGCTTTTAGTTCCAGGATATATACTCTGCAGGACACTATTGAAAAGCCTAACCACACTGTTTAGTCCTAACCATGCTGCTTCATTTTCTGGTGAGAATAACTTCACATATGTCTGTAGAGCTGCAGGTATAAGAGGCATATGGCTTTGGATACAACCCTGTGACATGGTTGTGGGCATGACCAAGCTACTTGAATGCTTGTGTGCAAGTTTTCCCGGTGATGCTCACGCTGAAATTCACACACTGCTCCACACCGCACATATCTGCCCCAAGCATTTCCCCATCACCATCACATGTTCCAGCCTTTCTGATGGCAGCAAACCTTGTCTGTCTTTAGAAACATTCCCTCAGGTCTGTGCATTTTTAAAAATGGTATTAGGTACTAATGGAATAGTTTGACTGATCTCTGATGATGTTACTCTTCTTGGATAAAGTAAATTTTAACCAGGTCTTTAAAAAGTGACAAGAAAATTAGAAATCTCTTACACAGCAATCAAGAGGAGATGTTTTGGTGATTGAGGTCGTTTACAACTCTAGAGCTTATACCAGCTCAGTAGTAAGTGTGTCCTCCAAAATCTTAGGCTTGCCCTGATGTAGCAGTAAACTGGTCATTTCTCAAATGGGCATACCCTGATCCTTTCTCGCCCCTGTGGAGTATAAAAGCATTAACACACTCACAGACTGACTGGAAACACAGCAATGAAAGGATATGGACTCAGCAGCATAGCAAAAAGATAAATAAAAGTTTTATCCAGTTTAAATTGGCATTTGAAGATGCTTTTAATTTTCAATCTTCCATTTCTTTGAATTTTGGACAATGTGACGGTAACAAATCAATCTGCATATCCCACAACACACTCAGACTTTTGCTGCATGGTGAAAGAGGCAGATGGTCCTCCAGTTCTGTTCCCCTTGACTATTAGCTGGTCCTGCAGCAGCATGACCCTGGCAAGTAGGGTTCAAAGTTATTTTGCATTGACAGAGGAGAAAGACATGTGGGACTAGTGCCTCCTATCTTGGAGTGACCACAGAGGCCAGAGTTGGCAGGTGCCCCAAGAGTGACTCTCATTGAAGTGGACTTGTCCAATGGACTCAGGGGACATTTAGCTGGTACAGGTATAATCTTGAAGCTCTTTGACCTTCTTCTAGGAAACAAAGCTACAGACTTCTTGAAGCTGGACTGGACAGTGCCGTGGGTAGGCAAATTTAACAGAGAAAACTCTTTTCCAGGTTAGGGCAGTGTCATGTTTCTGCATAGCTCAAAACTGTTCTAAAACATAAAGTTTAAATAATAAGCAAACCCATTAATTAAAATGATCAAAAACTTTCCAAACTTGATGAAAATGACAAACTTGAGTATTTAAGAAATGCAGCAAGGTCTAAATACACACAAACATGAACACGAATACAAAGAAAACTGTGCTGTGAAAATTCTAATCAAATTGTGAATAACCAGTAGTAAGGGGAAAAAATCTTTACTGAGAAAAATAAAGATAGAGAAATAAATCTCTCTAAGATACAGAAATAAAGATAGAGAGGTGCAAAGATAAGATACAGAGCAGACGTTTTCTTGGTAGTAATGCAAGAAGAAAAAAAGGGGAGTGACTTCAGTGTTGAAAGAAACAAACACCTGCCAATCTAGAATTTTACATCCAATGAAAATATCTTTCAAAAATAAAGATAAATTAAAGCCATTCTCAGAATAAAAATGCTGAAAGAATTCATGACTAGCAGACTGTACTCTAAGAGATAATAAAGGAAGTCCTTGAGATAAAGAGAAAGCATTGCCAGATACGGATCTATGCATACACAAAGGGAGGGGGAACAGTGGTACTGATAAAATCTGGGTAAGTGTAAAAATCATGTGCTTTTATCTTATTCAAACATTCTCTTTGAAATATAATAATTGAGTATTTAAAATTAACAAGCCTACATTGAGAAGGTTATGCTGTATGGAGAAACTGAATGAAGGCTGAAATAGGCTGAAGACTGGGAGAGAAGAGATGGAGAAAAGGCTCTTTCCCTGCATGTGAAGTAGGTTAATTTTAACTGAAGGTAAACTACAGTAAGTTAAAGAGATTTACTAAAATCTCCAATATATCCATTAACAACATAAACAAATCACCTACAAAGACATATAGCTAACAGAATAATAAGGAAAAAATAGAATTATAAAAATATTTACTCCAGAAGAAAGTTGAAAAGCAGAGAAAAGGGAGAAAATAATAGGTGGGGCAAGTGCAAAAGAATTGCCAAGGTAGTAGAGTTAAATACAATAATACCAAAACCTAAACATGTATAATTGTATTGAATGCTTTTTAGAATGCAGAAAGCAGTCCATTGGATTGAAAAAGTAAGTCTCCACTGTAAGCTTCCTATAAGACATGCACTCTAAATGTATGCGCGCAAATAAATTAAAAATAAACAAATAAAAAAAACTACATGCCTACATGCCAACACTAATCGTGAAAACTTTATAATGGTTTAACTTTGGCAAAGATTTGTTAAACTGGATACCAAATTCATGGGTTATGTGAAAAATTATTAACTGTGCTTCACTGAAATGGAAAAATAAAAATGTTCATTTTTTAAAAGACAATGGCACAGAAATGAAAAGGGAAGTCACTGTTTGAAAAAATATATTTTCAAAACATATGCTTGGTAAGACTTGTATTTAAACCATGAAAAAGAACCCTTACAAATTGTATTTATGACAAAAAACCTAATTTTAGAATATCCAAAGATTTGAACAGATACTTAGGGAAAATCTATGGATACCATATTGTTAGTCTGCAAGTTGTTCAGTATCAACAATTGTTTATGGAAATGTAAAACAAAAACCACAAAGAACTATTTAGATATACCCTTGAGAAACATTAATATTGAAAAGTCAATTTCAAACCTGGGAAGGAAATACATGAAGTAATAGTCTCAAACAATTTCTGATGGAATGTAAAATGGTAAACCATTTTGTAAAACAGTTTGCCAATTTCTCCAGAAGCAAAACATATTTATCAGATGATGCAGATAGTTATCCAAGAGAAATGAAAGAATTTGTATACATAAAATGTGCATAATTTTCATAGTGCTTTATTCATAATAGCTAAAAACTGGGTACAATCCAAAGAGGTGAATGGCAAGTTGGATTTCTGGTACCAAAAAAAAAAAAAAAAAAAAAAAAAAAAAAAAAAAAAAAAAAAAAAAAAAAAAAAAAAAAAAAAAAAAAAAAAAAAAAAAAAAAAAAAAAAAAAAAAAAAAAAAAAAAAAAAAAAAAGGCATGTCCAAAGAGGTGAACGAGCACTTCATAAAACAGAAACATAATGAAATAAGTCAATGATCCTTTTCCAAAGGGATGCTAACTATATGATTCAATTTAAATAAAGTTTTAGAGAATGATTAGTAATCTATAGCACATGAAACAGATCTGTTGATTGCCAGGAGAATGGAAAAGAGAGGGATAGGAAGGATGGATAACAGAAGAGAGCAAAGAAAGTTAAAAGTCGTGATGCCTTCTAGAGTGTAAATGTATGTCAAAACTTATCAAACTGTAATCTTTATTACTGATAAGCCACACCTTTTATATCTCAAATTGTAATCTTTAAATAGGCACAGATTTCTATATGCCAAGAATACTTCAATAAAGTTATACATTTTTCAAGGTGTCTGATCAGACTTTCATAAGTAGGGAGGGCCTCTCAGAGCATGACTGTTTAAATTCAAAGTGTAATTCTCCCGAAGCTGGGTTGACCTCTGTACTGGGTTGCAGTCTCCAGGTTTATAGCAAGAGATGCCCAGTGAGAGAGCTCCTGGTCAGGAATTTCTCCTTTTAGGACTCCTCAGACTTTGACGTTCTTGGGTACTGGATTATACGACAGTGATGGGGAAGTAATAACTGAGATAGATTCTGAGAAATGCCTTGCTAGAGAATTCTGTCACTGCGTGAGCATCATGGTGTGTTTATTCAGATGCCATGGGTCAGTCACTCAGTGTGTCCTTTTCATACAACCAAGAGATGAAACAAACCCGAGATGGATGAGGCTGCCTCCTGAGTAATACGATACGCTCTCTTGTAGGAAATGTTTTTTAACAAGTAGAAGATGTACACACTAAAACGTTGTTAAAATGCACAGTATGGTATACATATAAACCAGTGACATAGTCTTTTATCAACATTGTAAAGCACTGTGTACTGTACATAATTATGTCTGCTGTGCTTTCATATGATTGGCAGCACATTTCGTTGATTCATACCAGTACCATCATAAACACGTTGAGAACACTTTGTCTAGGACATTGTCATGGTGATGACGTCACTATATAACAAAACAGTAGGGGCTCGATTATAATCTTAAAGGACCACTATCACATTTTTTAGTTGACTAAAATGTGCTTATGCAGCACATGAGTGCATTTAGTGTCCTATGCACTGCATTCTATTTCATTACAACAGATAAAACGAGGGAAGAAAGGAGGATTCTATGCGGGTTAGCAGCATGATAGCACAATGCGACTGGTAGTCTTGATGTATATACTGTAACATAGAAATATGTAGAAAGTTATATGGGACCAAAAATGAGCAATGATTTTCTCAAGTCATGCATAAAAATTAACTTCATTAAAAATATCTAAATATCCAGTACATTCCTCAAGGCTGTGGGGAATGTTTGTAACTATCTGAAACAATAGTAAATATGGAATATGTTATGGCTCAGTTTGTTCTACAACATTATAAAATTGAAAATATTTATTCTTCAGTAAAAACGAATAGCTACTAGCATACACAAATCCTAAATATTTTGGACATAATCCACCTTTGTACCATATGTGCCCTGGGCTGTGGGTTTATGGCAACTGAAAACAGACACGTCTATGCAAAATGCAACTTATTTAGTTGATTTTATTAAATTTGACATGTGGTAACATATTTGTCTTTAATAGAGAAAAATATATTGAGTTTGTATGAGTAAGAGTCTCATTAATTGTCATTCCTCCTTTGAAAATTCTCAGTTCGAATTTGAGACATGATCCTCGAATCCAGAAATGGCATTGTAGTAAGCTATTTCTTGGTCAGAAATCTGTGTGATGATTTTTACATAGCAGAGATGCATACATCTGAAACCATTCTTCAGAGAATGGGCCTCAGCTATTTCTTACAAAAGGGTGCAATTGGTGTGCTTTAATGTAAAAATTTTTCCCAATTAAACTAAATTACATCTAAGTAGCTAATACTTTATCATGGGGCTGTGTAATAAGGTCTCTTAATTTGGCTAATGAACATCTTTAAAGTACATTTGTAATTATGAGAGTTATTTGAAAGAGTAACAGTCAGGCTGGGGATGTAACTCAGTGGTGGAGCACTTGCCTAGCATGTGTGAGGACCTGAGTGCAATCCCCAACACCACAAAATAAATAAGCAAAATAAGAGTAATAGTGATTGCTTGAAAGAAATAAAACCATAGCAAAATTACCTTTTAAGGTACAAAATATAATGTGCTTCATGGGATGAAGCTCTCTTTCTGTCTATCATGATAGACAGGAGGCTACAGTGAATAGGTTTGCTTTAATGCCATGAGCCATATTTGGTGTTCTTGTCATTTACCACCTCCTGGTATATCTTGAGAAGTAGTGGCTAATTGAACTATATATTCACACAGAAGATTGTGGAAGATTTTAATAAGGCAGAAAAATGTCAACATTTCGCTGGGTGAGTTTTTTTTGTTTTTTGTTTTTTTCAAAATAGCCGAAGTCGTAAATTGCCAATTAGGAAAACTTTGGTAATCGGGGTAATCTATGTTGCTTGTCCAAAATTTATCTTGAATTTGGCAGTTGTAGACCTGGAAACAGAATAATGACTCAGAGAGTTCCTTTATGTTGCATAACATATTTGTATAAAATTTGTAATTTCATTTCTTACATATTTAACTAACATAAAACCCATAACTAAAAAGGTGAAACTTTATAATTTTAATTAGTAAAACTCACTATTTTGCTTTATTGGCTTTTTGCTATTGTTGCTTTCTTCATAAGCTAAGATGAACAAGAGAATTTAACAGCCAATGGGTTTGATCAGTGGAGACAGTTTAAGCAGTTAATTCAGGCCTCAAAACAGATTGCTTCCTCCAAAGAATTGCATGATTTATATGATAAGTAGACTATGCAAGTAAAATAGGTTGTTAAATTTGTGTTTGAACCTAATTTCACCTATTGTATGTTTAACAACTGATTTTACAGAATACCTTGGAAAACAGTCTCACTGAAGAATTTACATGCAAAACTCATGTGAAGAGTTTATTTTCACCATAAAAATTTTGGAAAACATTTTTTTTTCCTAAATGGAGGATAAGGGCATCTGGAATCTTTCATGCTCACTTTTGCTACTGTAATGGCCCTTTAGGAGAACAGCTGTCAACACTGCCATTAAAACTACAATATTTGTGATACTGTTAGATATGGAAGATTTCTTATTTGATTTCTATATAAAAGTTTGATCTTTTTTTACTGGAAGATGAAGATAGAAAGAATAGAAGCATATTTAGTGGCAAAACATATTGTTTGTGATAGTATATAAATGATGATTTATTCTGTTCAGCTAAATTACCTTAATTGAAATGTACAAATTCTGACATTGAAATTCTGTTCTTCACATGATCTGTCCCTGGACCTTGATCCAATTTTTACAAAAGAATATTATAAAAAGATAGCAATTACCTATTGTATTTTGTCAGAGTGTCCACTTTTCCCTTTATGGGATTAGCTCTCAACTGAGAACAAAACACTTTTTTATTTACTAATGATGATTATTTTTCCTTGTTGTAGTTTTCCCCCTTACATATACAATATCTCATAGTTTTTATGTTTCTGTGATATCTTGCTGTGAGAAAGAATAGTAATTACATTTAATTAGAAAAGATTAAAATGCTGTGACTCAGAAATAATGACACTTGATTATGTTTTATACCAGGCATAAATCCCAAACCTACATTTTACACTTGAAATTAGCTTGCAATCTGATCAGCAGTGTAATAACAGTGTTGTAAATGTCCATCTGATTACTTGTTCTGCTAAATGCACTTTATTCGCATGTCTCGGCCTTGTCATGAAGAACTCATCTTCCCCTAGGCAGAAAGATAAAAGCACAGTTCAATTATTTTAAACCTTAGTTTGCTTGATAATATATTAATTTTACTTATCTCAGGAATGTTAAATTATAGTAAGATGTAAGAAGTGGTTAACTGAAGAGCAAATAGAATTCTTAGTTTTGATTCTTAATAGACCCAGAAAAAAGTATTATTTTCAGTTTGATTAAGATTTTCTAGGTTAAGAAAGATAAAATGCAAAGAGGTATTTGTTTCCTTTAAAAAATGAAAATACTTTCTTCTTTTCCCTTTCTTTTCTCTTTCTTTCTTCTTTCTTGCTTTCTTGCTTTCTTTCTTTTTGCCTCATGAACTCATCATGAAGTTCATTTTAGTTACAGCCCAGTTCACAAAGATTCCTTTGTGCATAGGCATTTTTCTCTAACATGTGCAGTTTTATAGCGGAGCAGAGGGAGACATTATACCCAAACAGATTTGTGCTGTAAACACATGTGGGCATAGGGTTTGGGTAGATGGAAAGAGAAAAAGGAACTAGTATGAAGACTTCAAAAGGATTGGATCTAATTCCACAATGAAAAAAGTTCTCATTAATTCACCTGACATGAAAATCATGATTTTTCCTAAACATAATGTGTTAAAATGTTTTCTTAAATCCGGTGATGAGATATTTTTGATAACACCTTGGTATATTACTAATTCCACCCCATTAATCTGAGTCAGATATCCTCTTAAGATGGTGAAATGCTTTCACCCCACAGATGGGTATGTGTGATCTGTAGCCATATTATGTGAATCCAACTCTATAGTCATGGTAACTACAATAATGGGAAAGATTAGACATGACGAGATGCATTTATATGAATGGACAATGTTACTGTGTTTCCTCCTGAGTGTCTTATGAAAAGGTTATTGAAACTTCTATTAATAGCCTTGTAGATAAAATATAATAAGAAAAATGAAAGTAAATATATATTAATGATTTAAATTGCCTTTGGGGCAAACAGCGATAGTATTACTTTGAAAAGAAAGCAAATATTTTGACTTAGAGTAATTGGGAATGACTATTTTAAAAATAAGCAATTCTTATATTGTAATATTTGCACACTTACATCTTTTTTGATTATTTCTTTTACATAAGTGTAGCATATAAAAATTGATTGAAGATCATCACACAGGAAGAGCATAATATTAGTTCTATGGTAGAAACGAGTAAATGTTTACACAAATGTACTATCATATGGAAGTGGTGGGATTGAATGGGTACCTGTGGTATGTATTCATTTACTTGGACCTCAATGTCATCTATTTTGTGTAAATTTCATGCTCATGTCACTATAGTCACGCCCATATCCTTGGCTCCTTGGGCTTCTTTAGTTTTATCAAACTTTTTCCATAAAACGACAACCCTTGAAAAACTCAGTTCTCACCCTGCCCTGCTCTTATGCAGGTGAAGGTGGTTAGAGAAAACAAAACAAAAATGGGTCTTTTGCACTTCTCAATGACAACAAACTTTAAATGTCTGTGCCCTGTCTCATTTCACGGTGGTGGCATGGCACAAAAGGATGAAAGATGACTCAAAGATAACTTGGAGTCAGTGTCCAGTCCGTACTCCAGGAGGGCCCTGAGGGTCTCAAAGGGCAGCCCTGAATGGAAGCCTCTGTGGCCTGTTATTGACAGAACCAGGAAGCAAGGTAAGAGAAAAACAGGGCATCTGGGCAGGAATTCGTGTAGAGGACAGGGGAAAGTCAGGGTGGTCAGTTAAATGACCAACCTTGGGACTAATCCTAAAGATAAATCAGAGTATGGGGAGGACAAAGGTGAGAGTGTTATTTCCTTAAGGCAATGAGTTTTGATCCACCTGGGACTTGTAGCTCTGTAAGTTACTTTTTAATCTCTAACCATGCATTCTGGGAGGTTTGGGGGGTGTGGCTCCAAAAGTTCCTTACCTCTTATAAGATATATCCATATCTTATATATGTCTGGTCTATGGTCCCACTTAGCCCTTTTCCCATTCTCTTTCATGGTTTCCTATTTTCTCCTTCCCACTTAAGCCACAAATTCTGTCCCATTTCTGGATGATGACCTTGCTACCTATTTTCTTGAGAAAATTGAAATAATCAGGAAAAATATCCCACTACCTCCTTATAGTACATACTGCCTTCTCATTTTTAAAAGATGAACTCCATGATTCAGTGGTTTTATAAATTCTGCCCCTTGAATGTGTGCAAAAAGAAAAAAACTCTCCCCATCTCACGTACTAAAGGACATGGCCCCAGCAACATCCTAACTCATAGAATTTCTCCTTTCTACTGGAACAGCCTGCAAAAGCACAATTCATCACTCCTTTTCAGTCCACTTTCTTTACTTATCTTCCAAGATGACATATTCTTAGTTATGCTCCTACAGTACTATTCTTGTTAGTGTCCTTGCCAGTTTCAGCATGTAATTCCTTTGCTATTTCAGAATATTTACTGCTTGCATAGAAAACTAGGGTAACAGGGAACAAGAATAGTGTGTTCTCTGAGTTCATGGCAGGTTACAATCACTGGGTAGGAGTGAAAGACCCTAACTTTCCAACAGGGCAAATGGACGTTTGCTCCAGACATCTTACATCTGTTGAGTCCTTGCCTTCTTCTGTTTGTGCTGTCACAGCAAAATATAAACTGGGTAACTTATGGACAACAGAAAAGTATTTTTCCCAGATTTATAGGCTAAGACCAAGATCAAGAAAGCTGCGGGTTCTGTGTCTGTTAAAGGTCCACTTTCTAGTTCACAGATGACACCATCTCGTTGTGTCCTTATGTTGTAGGAAGTGCAGGAAAGCTTTTTGTGGCCACTTGTAGAAGGGCATTAGCCTGATCATGAATATGCCTTTCTTTCTGACCTATTCATCTCCTATTACTATTACCTTGGGGGTTAGGATTTCCACATATGAACGATGAGGAACACAGTCGGCATCGATCCTCCTATGTACACATTGCCATCTGTAAGAAGGCTGATGTGGCAGAGAGAAGATGTGAACGCTGCATAAAACTCAGGTAGTGTGGCATTTCCAGCACACTTGCACCTAGTCCTGAGTCTCAGTGAATCCCATCTCTCTCCCTTTGCTTTTCATTATATAGTTTAATTGATTCAATAAAATGTGTTCTCTGAACATCTTTATTTGTCTGTGAATCTTTCTGTTTTATAACATTTGAAACAGCTGCCTTGTGGTATATTTGGAGCATACTACAGTCTCAAAGTGATTGCTTCCCTACAGAAAAACAAAATCATAGCATTTGCACCATTCTTAAAATACATATATTTCTTGCTTAACAATCTACCTATTTATTGACTATGCGGATTTAAGACCAAGGTGCACTGTTCAGACAGACACAACACTTGGATTTGCAACCTATTTTTTTTGCACAGTTACGTTCATCTTGTTTACAGAGCCACCATGTCTTTTTTTATACTCTATACTACACCTTGTTTGTGTAGTACTGTAATTTTTGCTGATTGTACAGAACTGGAATGTTATATTCTATTATACTTTACAGTACTGCATGTAAGAGTTACGCAAGTAAGAGCAAAGCCAAGTTGGAGTTTCCTTTGACCATTTCTTTGTTCTGAATATTATAATGTACACACTGTGTACAAGCCCTCAGTTAGCACCCAATCCAGTTTATGACCTAGTTACAGGATCAGAACATGCTCCTTAATGGAGGAATATCTGTCATTTGTTTCTCAACTGAAAATAATTGTGTTATTATTTAAGATAATTTTCTTTCATGCATACACTAACCAGGTAAGCAAAATAGTCTAAAATTCTGATATTAACATTTAAGTAACTTTTTCCATCTTTAACTATTTTGCTATGCCATTCAGTTCTTTTCACAAATATCTAATTTACTTTCATTTGGATTAAGCAGGTAACAGTTTTGTACAAATTTTGGACTGAATTTGGGCCTCAATACTTCAGCATCTTCTTTAAAGCTCTGTGTAGTGTCAGGCTTACTATACTGTGGAGCTAACATGCTTCAACCTGATCTTTTTATCATGTTGTTACATTCTTGAATTCTGTGAATGAAAAAAAAGTGTCCCTTCTATTGCTAGTACTATAATTAGTAGGCAGAAAGAGACCCGTAAACATCACAGACTATTACTTTCATCCTTGATATTATTAGTCCTTATTATTAACCACAGAATGTTAATAAATTGATATGTTTACTCTAGGTGAAAGCACTAATAATGTTTAAAAGTTTTTTCTTTCCTTTAGCTGAAATTTGACAAGTTAATGATGATTCAGAAATAAGTCATTGCTGCCAGGAGAAAAGGAATTTTTGCAAGTTGTAATGAGAAACACTTCTTACTTAAAACTATTATTAAATGGGCATGCTGCACACCAAATCCTTTCAAGGGCTTTGCTCATTAAGTCATTTCTGTCACTCATGGTATGGGCAGAAAGAACATACTAGAACAAGATTCCTCCCTTCCCTGAACCTTTGTTTCATGGAAACAGCACAGTAGGTGTATTGAGGCCAAGAAAATGACAAATATAGGAAGGAATCTGAACTTCAGGGGTCGGCTGATTTCCACGTGAAAATTGATGCCACTTATGAGTGCAGGTTGGTGAGTTGAGAAATCTAATTGTTGCTTCTCTTTGAAAAGATTCAGAAAAATTGGTGATGGAAGATGAGGGCTTTCAGAGAACTCTACTACACAGTGTGTTTACATTTAAGTAATATGGGAAGCAAATGCAGGCCCTAGCAACTCTGCTGCAGCAAAGGCAAGTTTTGTATTTTAACTGATACAGCGCTCTGGCAGCAAAGTAGCCTGGGCCACACCAGTGCCTCCTCTGCCTCACAGACTTCCACAGCTGCCTCCTCCTCTGCGCCCCTCCTCTTCTCTCCACCCTTCTGCTCCCCGCAGACACAGGAGCCCTCATGGTTTCTATAAACCACAGACAGATTGTCACCTGAAACTCTCGATGCAGGACTGTCCCTCTAGACGCCGGTGCCCTGCAGGGTCAGCCTGCCTCTGCCTTGTCACTCCATGCTTCGGTGGTTTTCACTCAGCACTTCTATTTTTCCTCTAAGAATTTAAGATTGTTTCTACCTGAGATTTGTTTTTCTTCTAACAGAAATATCTTCTTTCTCCCCTTCTTGCCCACAAAATTTCTTGCTTTGGAAGTATTTTCCTAACTCAAACCTCAGCTTTTGTCTGTATTTATTCTTGGCTACCTTTTAAATTAGCCTCTTCTGTTCATCCATCTATCACCATGGTCTGTTTAGCTTTTCTTGTTTTATAGCTTTTACAATCATAGGAATTATATTCTATTGTTTGTTCCTTGTTTATTTTATGTTTTTTTCACACTAAAAAGGATACTTCTTATGAGCATAACACAGGTTGCTCAAGGTGGTGCCTTCACATAGAGAAAACCAGGTGGCTCTCAGAAAGCACTCAAGGTATTTGCTGAATGAATGACTGTATAGGATATGCTATGTACCCCCAAGCCCTCATACTTTTGATGGGGCTGAGTCTGATGCTTGTGATCAGTTTGTTGTCTAGCACCAGGATTAATGACGTGACTGCTACACCTGCCGAGGGGTGGAGCTGAGATACAGTATAAGGGAAGGCGGGTCTTCCTCTTGCTTGCTTCCCGGCTTCTGCCCTCTCTCTCACCAGTGCGGATTGCGGCTTGCAGCTTGCAGCTGCCATGAACTGTAGCCCCGTCATCCCATGCTGCCTTGGAGCCCACTTTATGGACTGAAACTCCCGAGAAACTGTAAGAATAAACCTTTCCTTCCCTAACTTTGGGCGTCAGGTATTTTGTCTTGGCAACGAGCAAAAAGTAACTAAGACAATGACCAAGTCATGGAATTGGGAATAAGTAAATACAGTGAGTTTTGCTAGCTATATTCTATGCTCAGTGTAGAATTTTCCATACATCATTCACTAACTGTGGTATGCACAGCCTATCATTGTTGTTCTTTTTTTTAAGCCTAGTCAGTCATCAGTTTATGTTAGGAAAATCTGACAGAAACCAAAAATGCAGAAATCCTGTCCTTTGTCTCCACAGCCAGTAACTGGAGGTCCTCAGAGATGTCTCCAAAAATAGCGTTAGCACTGCCACTTGAAGGCAGGGCAGGGAGGTGTTTCAAGCAGTGTAAGTGGCAAAAAAACAAAAACAAACAAAAAAACAAACAAACAAAAAAAAGGAACCTGCATCTTTAGAATCCAGGGTGCATTTTGGAACTTTCAGGACTCTGAAAGTGGGTGATATGGTAATGGTTGTAGACTGGTGGTGACTTTGGAAAGATGTAGAAGAAATAGTTTGGAGAGACTATTAGAACAAATAATCAACCAGCATTCAACCCATAATGTCTTCCACAGCTACAGAAGTTTTGAAGCCGGGAAAATGCCTGTGTGGAGAAGGGACAGGGATGCAGGTCAGTATATGGAATAAAGGTAAAGCTTGGTAGCGTATTGCAGAAAACCTCCCTGAACAGCGGTGAGAGCCGGTCGTACTCAGCAAAGTACAGGGTGTGGTTTGCAGGAGTCCTGGCTCTGGGGCTGGCTTGCTGTGTGGCCTTTATGAAGTTGCTGGACCCATGTCACCCCTTGTTTCCACAGCGTGGCTCCCTAACATTGATGACAAATGCATTTGTGTGCTTTATGCGAGTCACGTTAGTGAAGTGCTTAAGCTGTGAGTAATCTGCTGCACTGCCATTTAAATCATTCATGAGAGCATATAAAGAAGTAGTGACCCTGCTTGCTAGAGCCATGTTGTGAATGAGAAATGGAAGAACTTGGCTGATGTATTAGAGTAAGCACTCTAAAAAGCTGAGATGAAGACGGAAAGGAGACTGCAAAAGAAAGGACAGTTGGGTTGTCCATTGCAGTTGTTGACCTTCCGTGCATCACTAAGGCATAAAAACCTTATTCTGGAGCTGGTCATGGTGGTGCAGGCCTGTAATCCCAGCACTTGGGAGGCTGAGGCAGGAGGATCCTTGAGAGTTTGAGATCAGCCTGGGCTACAAAGTGAGTTCAAGGACAGCCTGAACTGAATAGTGAGACCTTGTCTCAAAAAAATAGGGCTGGGGATTTAGCTCAGTGGCGTTAAGTGCCTGCCTGAGAGGTGTGAGGTTGTGAGTTCAATCCCTGGTACAAAACAAACAAACAAACAAACAATCCTATTCCTGTCTGATAGTTCCTGTGCTTCTTGAGATACAGTAGAATCTAGGGGAGGAAGGCTTGCTTTAAGCAAGGGGCAGAAAGCTTGCAATGGCTATCAAACTCACCAAGGACATCACACAGCCCTCCACTGATGCCTCCATAATGAAATGTTAAAAATTCTGGGCCATGGATTTAGCTAGGGCTCAGTGGCTCAAGTAGTTGCCTGGTAAATGCAAGGTCATGAGCTCAATCCCTGGTACCAAAAAAAAAAAAAAAATCTTCTCATTAATCGGGTATTTAAAATGTGCCAGGTTTTCTTTGAACCTATGATTTCATTTGATCTAACAAGAATTTAGGGTGTAGGTATTATTAATTGTCCCCATTCTGCAAGGGAGAAAACTCATTGTGCAAAGAGATTAAATCACTTCCTGAAGATTTTGCATTGTAAATATGCTTGAACTGGAATTCATTACCAGACAATTCTGGCATAAGTAGATACTTGGACTGTTTAATATTGAGAACACCATAGTTTAGTGGATTTCAGATTTTCATTAGTACATACTTTACAGAGGTTTAGTTTCATTGCGACAAAGTATAAACATACACCAATTTCCTTCCTTTTTTCTTTTAAGTCTTCCTTCTATGTTCAGGCTGTCTTTTTTTCTAGATTCCACATGTAATACTTAGCTTTCTGAGTCTGATTTATCTGGCATAATATGGTCATCTCCAGTTGCTTCTGTGTTTCTGAAAGTGACATAATTTTTTCTTCTTGGGTAAGTATTATAATGTGTATGTACTGTATATCATATTTCCTGTAATCACTCATTGGCTGATGAACAGTTAGGCAGTTCTGTAGCTTGGCTATTGTCAAGAGTACTGCAATAAACATGATTATGCCCTATTTCTGATTTTGATTTGAGTATGTACCAAGAAGTAATAAAACTGGTCATGTTTTATTTTTACTTTCAGTTTTCTAAGGAACCTGGGTACTAATTTTCATAGTGTCTGTGCTAATTTACATTCCCAATAGTGTAATAGGGGAAACTTGTAGTTCACATTCCAACCAGAATTTATTATTTTTTATATCCTTATTGATAACTATTCTGACTGAGGTGAGATAAAATTTCAGGGTAGTTTTAATTTACATTTCCCTCATGACTAAAGACGTTGAACATTTTGGCATATAATTACTGACCATTTGTGCCTCTTTTAAGAAGTGTCTATTCAGTTCATTTGTCAGTTTTTTTATTACTTTTTTGTGTGTTTTCGTTGAATATATATATTCAGAATATTTATCTTCTGTCAGAGGAATAGGTGACAAAGGTTGCCTACCACTCTGTAGGATTTAGGAGGCACCAGAACCACTTGATAAAACACACATGCATGCATCTGGGCTCTGACTCAGGGAGATTTCAGGCCCAGATATTTATATATTTTCATGGCTTCTTAGAGGACTCAGGTACAGTTCTAAGGTAAAAGACTATTGCTTTTGTTTGTGAGTCAAATTATCTTATGCTAGAACAAATTCTCCTTCATAGTAGTAATTATTTGGTAGCTTACTCAAGATACATGGAAAAACTTTAGTGAAAACACTTGGCAAATAACTGACTCCCAGTTGGCCAGAACCATCAGGGTAGGTCATTGAAAACCTTGGTCCTTATCTATACCTATCTGATAAACAGTATTGACTACTGCAAAACACATGGTGACATGGCAGCACATGTTGTTTGAGCATGAAAACTTTAGTTCAGATTTCATGTGTACAGTTTAGATTTTGTAATGTGCTGAGTATCACCAACTTCTCTGGGTGCCAGGCTCCTCCTTAGAAAAGTGCAGGTGATAATTCCTTTGTAGCCTCTCTGAAGATCAGATGAAGCAGTGTTCTTGAGGTTCTTTTAAGTGTGCCACACACATTACTTGCTTTCCGTTAGGAGTGAGCAGAAATCCCACCTGACTTTAAAGTCCAGAGCATTTGTTTTCAATGATAAAATATGCATTAGTTTTTATTCTCCTGCTGTTATAATATTCATTCATTATAATCTTACAGAAAGAAATTTTCTTACATAGACTTTAATGGTTATCTCTCAAACTGCCAGATGGTTTCATCAACAACTTAAATTTATGAAATTAATCCCTTCTAAACCTCACATGTAATACTATTTCAGTGGCTTCAAACCAAAGCTTTCATCTGAATTGTGAGAAAATTAGAGAATCATTTTCTTCATAAACTCCAAAATGCTATTTTGCTTGCCTCTTTGTAGCAGTGCCTTATGTTGCTGCAAAAGGATAAACAAGTAAGTCTATAGCACAATTTTACATTAGGCTGTAAAAGATTTCATTTGTCTTCATAATCCTAATGGAACTGAAATATTAAAACAGAAAAGAGTTGGTGGGAAGGGTGACTGTTTTCAAAGGATGGTATATTTTATTCTTCTCTTTATTTCAATTACGTTTGTTTTCATTAGCACTCATCAATTAACAATGAGTTAGAAAGTTTCTGATATTTCCCTAGTGCTATCCTACCATTGCTCTATTTATAGATTATTGCAATTTTTGTGTAGACCAAGGGTTATATGTTGCTTTACAGTGATCTAACAGGTATACTCAGGCCTGAGCAAGTCCCAGACCCTGGGGTATACTGAGTTCCAAAGGATTTGATGCCTTGAATCATTTTATACACTTACCAAAGGGTGCTCATTCTTCTTTTACATTTTAAATAAATGGGCTGTAGTCACCACTGGTTCTTGTACTTTTTTAGGAGAAGTACTACTTCTTATTCTGCACTTCATAGAATGAAAATTGATTCCATTCTTAGCTGTGTAACTTTTTACCCATGAAATCTTAAGCAAGTGAAGGGGCCTCCCTCTACAAAACATATATTTCACAGCATTTTCCTGAGAATTAAATGTGACGAATGTGCTACAAATATAAATTGCTTAACTAGATATTTAGAGTCCCAGAATCCTTACTTTAGAATGGTAAGTTAGCTAAAAAATATCTTAGAGGTATGAACAAATTCCGAGCAGTGCATTAGTTCATATTTCAGCCAGATCAGTCAGTAAACCTGAGTGTGTAGTGCACTGAGTCCTCGGTCATGTATCTAAAGAACTATATCATCGCTATGAGGCACAGTTACAGAACCAGCCCCCACTGAATCGACCGTGCACTTCTTCACTGATGAGCTCCCCTTCACACTGCCTAACATGGCTTTTGCAAACTTTGCTATTTAAATCTTTTCTCCTGGCTTTTTCTGAATAATTCAACCACCTCCTTTAATAAGAAGACAAGGTCATGTGTTTGACTTTTGGGCATCTGTCCTGCCCATCACACTTCTTTCTATTTCTCTGCCTGTCTTGTAGTGAGAGTCCGCTCCTTAACCTCATCGCCTCTCGGTTATAGTATATTTCCCTTTCCGTCTTATTTTGCTCCTTTCATCTCTTCCTTTCTATTGATAGTCATTCCCTTCATCAAAACATTTAAAATTTTCTTTCAGATAAGCAACCAAAAGGTTATCCTTATCATCAAACTCTGTTTACTGTAATTTTTTGTCACAGAATAGCCTTCTGACAGACAGAGGAGCTACATCAACTCGCACTTGCGGAATCTTCAGAACAAGGCAAGAGAAGGCGACAGATTGCACAACAGCTATCAGACTTCAATCCCGAAGGGTCTCACTGGAAAGTGTGTTGTATCCCAGAGGGACAGCGAAATGCAATCCTCTACCACGACTTTAGGAAAGTCACTTCAAATGTTCAGTCAGTGGCTCTAACAACATGCACCCACTGAAGTGAATGTGCACAGAGGTTATGTTTTAGCTCTTTTATTTCCTTTCTGATTAGTTTACCATCTTCTTCTTAAATTATTGCTCACATGAAGACTACTTTGGAACCTAGATTTGATATCATTTCCAATGGAAGGTTTCTTTCTCTAAATTTCTATTATAAATCTTTATTAGTATTACTTAATGAGACTTGTGCTACACTGTTAATATAGAAATTATCATTTTAATCCTTGACATGTCTAGTATTACAGCCTTTCTCTTAGCTTATCCGGGTCAAAGTGAGTCTTTTGTAATATTTTGTCTACATCAAATGCTACTTTTGTTCAAAGTCTGCACTGTAAAATGTACTTTAGTATGTAGTATATGGTTAATACTATATAAACTTGCTGAGTTAAATTGAGACCACTGTAAGAGGCTGTGCATATAGCTCAGTAGTAGAGTATTTGCATATTTGAGGTCATGGGTTTAATCTCCAGCATTGGAAAGTAATAAAATAAATTTAGATACTATTAATCATGTTTAAAAGTTGAAGATACAGAGTCAGATAAAGGAAGCTTTTTTCTGTTATCAGGCTTAAAAAAATTTTTTTTTACTTTCATAATCTATAACATGTTACTAGGAACATGCAAAAAGAAATAGTTATAAAAGTTTGTTAACTTCCTTGTCTATCAAAGTGGTCCAAAGATATTGTGAAATGTAACAGTTTTGACGTGAGTTCATTAGGACTTTACTGTTTTTGCCTCAGGTCTTATCCTAAACAATATGCTTGTTCTCTAATTGTTCTTAAAAAAAAAACCTTGCTAAAATTCTTTGAAGGACTAGAGAAAGCAGGAGTAGAAAGTGAAATATAATACTGTACTTGATTCTCGGTCCTTAGCATTATACATACAGGTATTTTCTATGTCTTTCATTCTATATTCTTTTTTTTTTTCCTTTGTCTTTTTGAGACAGAGTCTTGCTATGCAGTTCAGGCTGGTCTTGAGCTCACTTTGTACCCCAGGCTGGTTTTGAGTTTGTAAAGATTCTCCTGCCTCAGCCTCCTGAGTACTGGAATTACAGGTGTAAGCCACCATTCCTGGTTCATTCTATACTCTTATCTAGCTTGCTGCTTCTTCTTTTGTGATCTCAGTTAACTACTCCCCTGAAAAGTATTAGGTTGATACTATAGTATATACTATAATTATAGAATTCACATGTAGTAATAATACTTAATAAAAGCGTGTGTGAGACTCACTTGAAATTGAGGAGATTTGAAGTTAGAGTAAACTTTTATCATCATCTCCAGTCCTTTGTGGAGGTTATATGTCAAATAAAACTGTTCAGTATATAAATGTGCATACTCGTGGGATGCATGCTCGGCTGTGCCTTAGTGGAAGCTGGGATAAATCAGATATGTTTTTCAAAAAATGAAACAGGTTTAGATGAAAAACTCAAAATCAAGAGTAGCGTAAGCAGGGACACCTCAGTAGGAAGGGGGAATATGAGTGAGGAGGCTCAATCCAGTACATGGAATACAAAATGGTTCAAAAGTGATTAAAGCTGATCTGAAGGAAAGTGAGTAGCATTATTTGACATGTGAAAAGAGAAAAAAAAGTTTGGTTTTCCCTCACAATTTAGAGCCATGCACTGGATGAGTAACCTTACAAATGACAGAAACTTATTTTCACAGTTCCATAGGCTGGTAAATCCTGCATGAAAGCACTAGCATATTTGATGTCTGATAGGGTTGTGCTTCCTTGGTCATAGGAGACTACACTGTGTTGTCACATGAATGAAGGGCTAAGGAAACTTCCCCATAGTCTCTGTACCCATTTATAAGGGCTACTTTCATTAACCAATCACCTTTCAAAAGCCCCATCTTCAAATAATGCCATCACATTGGGATTAGGTTTCCACGTCTATAGTACTCTATAGTACTCGCTTCCTCAACAACGTGTTAGTTCTAACTCTGGGTATTTTGTTGTGAAAAGTATCTTACTGTTTTTAATGGACTTAACCACATTCCTCCAGTCTATGAAAAAGGATTTTGACAAGATGATATGACCATTGCTAAGCTACTCAATGATTTCTTTTAGTTTTGATTTTCCATAAAAAACACATTTTGAGCCAGGCTTGGTGGCACATGCCTTTAATCCCAGCACGCGGGAGGCTAAGGTAGGTGGAGTGTTGTGAGTTCGAGGCTGGCTTGGGCTACAACGTGAGCAAGGAAGACCTGAAATACATAGTGTGACCCTGCCTCAAAAAATCTAGGGCTGGTAGTTTGGCTCAGTGGCTTAAGTGCCTGCCTGGCAGGCACGAGGTTGAGAGTTTGATCCCTGGTACCCCAAATAAATAAAATAAAAAACACATTTTGGTGTGTGTGGGAGAGTAGGATTTAGTTAATAACACTTGATGAAAGGACTTGTTATTAGTTTACTTGGCTAATTGACATCTTATGAATACTTAATGATTATTAAGAACTCACTATTTAGTTCTTTTTCAGTGATTTACTTCATAGTATTACTAGCCTGAATTTTTCACACATATTTCTATATTACCTCAAACCTGATTTCTCTATTCATCACCTTAAAGTTAGCATTGTTAGTCAGTACAACACACCTTGCTTTGACAAGCAAATCAGGGTGAATTTCTTTTGAAAGATGACAAGTGTGATTTGGATTGAACAAAAGCAGAAATTTGATTATTTTTCCCTGAGTTAACTTCAGCAAACATCATGCAATATCTGTGGGAAGGCTCCCTGTTTAGCATAATCATTTATAGAAAAACATGAGTTTCACTGTGAGATTACCATAGTTACCAACTAAAAAATGGGTTTTTACATTTGCATTTCTTTTTTGTAAACAATATTTTTCAACTTTATTTTTGAATGGTTGGTTATTCCAGAAAAATCCAGTTCCTTGATATATGGACAACTGCATAATTTAATTTAATTTGTTTTTCCAACTTGAAGATTTAAAGCAAAACAGAACTGATTTAATTGTGAGTCATTGGTCAGAAGGTTCTGAAAATGTGTCTCCTCTTTTTCTTATTTCCAAAAAGATACACTTGAGTTTCCCTGTGTTAATTGTAGATTTGAGAAGTTGACTTATACGTAAGCCAAATCAAAAGTTTTCTGTAACTGCTGTCATAAAATGTATTTTTTCTGAATGGTTGAGTATGGCAGGGTCATAAGTTCCACTACTGGGCACTTGGATATTAAATTAAAAGAAGAAATTTAAATACTATCTCTGGTCATTTTATAGTAACAAAGAAAAAAGAGATTTTAAAAAGTCTTTCTCTTCTGTTTTAATTTGAATGTGTTTCTTTGTGTTTCAGTCAGCATTTGACTTACAGTGAGTGTGTTGATTCCTTTTCTCATTGCTGAGACAAAATACCCAACACCCAAAATTGAAAGGGGAAAAGTTTATTTAGCTCGTAATTTGTGGAACTTTCAGTCCATAATCAGCTGGGTTTAAGAAAGGGTGTTGTGGTAGAAGGGCAACGATTCATGGTGGCAGAAGATAGCAAAAGCAGTAAGAACAAAAGAGGGGGAGCAAGCCTCTTTCCCTCCCTTATATTATAAACAGGCTACCTGCCTTTGGGTGGATCTTTTACACCCTAGGATGTAGAACTGCTGGGTCATTTAGTTAAACTTCTAAACTTCTCAAATTGACAAAATGAGTCAACCATTATTACTACATCCTAGGGTGTAAACAACTGCCCTAGGGCATGTTCTCTACATCTTAGGATGTAGAATTGTTGAGTTACTAATTAAGCATCTAAACTTCTTAACATGACACAATGTATCAACCATTAGAGGTAGGGCGTGTGAAAAGCTAATTTTTATTTTTCAGGCAAATGGGAAGTAAGTCAGTTTATGTCACTTTGTATGGTAAGAAAACTATTAAAAACTGTCAATACCACACAGTACTTTTCAATTCTATCAACAGTAGAAACCATTTTGCATAACACTTTATGGTGGGGGGGGGCTTGAAATAGATGTATCCTTCTATGTGTACTTTGGCCTAAGGAAGACTTAGAAATGGTGGTGTGGTGAATTTAGCTAAACTTAGTTGCAGAGATACCACACTGCTAAATCCGGTATACAAAAATAAAAGTGCATTATAAACTAATTCATTAGTTTAATGCTATATTCACAGGTGATGGTTTGTTTTTACTATGACAGTTACAATTCAAATGTGGTTTTGCATTTGGGGTTGTAATTTTATTAACTATCAATATTTTCTAATGAAGAAGCCAACATACATTCTTCTTAAAGTAGAAGAAGAAGAAGAAGAAGAAAAAAACCTGCCTTTGGGTAGATTGCCTCTAATCAGCCCTCTCCTGAATCACTGGACACTGGCAAGGCACTTTTTAAGTGCTAAATGCTTCAATGTGTTCAGTTTTGCAAGTAGGTCCTGAACTTCATCAGTGCCCATATTATGCTTCTTAAGAAACAATTGTCTCTTTCAACCACATTCAAATAAACATTTCTGGTACTCAGTACAACCTGATTCTGATTATGTAGCATACAAAATTTGAGAGTTCAAATCACCAGCAATTTGCTTCCCCAAGTTGCTTTCTTAAATCAGCTTTTAAATAGATTTATGGTGCCTGTGGATATGAAGCGGCGGAGTAAAACTAAACCTTCCTGACTTCTAAATCAGCATTTAAAGAGCTATAATTCATATTTAATGAAGAAAAACAGCTAAATAAGCATCCACAAGCATTTAAATAGAGACTTTATGCTCATAAAGTTTTTATTCTCTGCTAAAAGCCCCTTTACTATATATTTTTATTATACTTTGATGCAAAATGCTAAAAGGATGTTGGATATTGTTAAATTGCTAGTAAATTATAAGAGAACAAATATTAGGAATAAATTTCAGCTCAGTTAACTAGAATAGGATTGGCAAGTTTCCTAACTTGTGCTCAACATTTAATTTTCAAATGGAGAAAATGTCTTATTGCCAACAGAACATGAAACAATACTGAGGCAGATGTCACTGACCTTTTGAGTAAGAATGAAGTACTTTATATTTCAAGGCAAAGCATCCTGTTTATACATACCTGCACTGTGGCAGACACTGCCTGTTTCATTCTGATGCTGTGTTTGACCATTTCCTCTGGAATAAAGATGGGCTGTTGAGAGCTACTTGCCTGAAGGCAGAGTAATATAAAGTTGATAGTATAATGCAAATGAATCTGGGACTTCATGGCTGCTCAAGTATAAATGCCTTGAGTCTTCATCATCCTAAAAAAAAAATCTCAACTCCATCAAAACCAAGTACAGGACGAGGCTAAATGAAATAATGCACTAATGTATTCTTTGTGTGCCAATTCTCTGAGACATCATTTTTATTGGTCATAGATCTCAATTATGCTTTATATTTGCTGTTATTTTCTAAAACTGACCAATATTGAAGAGTGAGACATGTTGACAGAATGTGAACTATTAAGCATGTTACTTTAAATAGACATAAGGATCTTAGCATGTGTATTGGCTACCATTTCTGAGGACGCTTACAAAGGCAGCACTTCTCTCAGAAATGAGTAATGACTTTTACATGACAGTCTAGGCAGTGAAAATGATACTGTTGGGGCAAAATAACAAATTTATAGGTATTTCATGATTCATTGGAAGACTGACCAAGTTGCTGTTCTGCTATCTCTGGTAAATTCAACTGACCCTGACAATGTCAGAGATTGCCTATAACTTAAGGTACCTTGGGCTGACCTGTGCTCATTCAGTCAAGTTTCTCTCCAGAGCAACTCCTATATTATGGCAATGCCCTTAACCACTCTCATTCAGTCAAGTCTCTCCCAAACAATTCCTATTTTATGGTAATGCCCTCAAGTACAGTCATTCAGTAAGAGTCCACTCCCCTGGTTCCCCAATGTTTCTATTGTTTCAAGACTAGCCTCTCTGTCAATATATAATTCAATGTATGTAATCAATCATGTAATGTATGGTCACTTGTTTTGTACCTCCCACTGCTAATTCTATATAGACTAAACTCCCGGGTTTGGGGCAGTTGCTAGGGAGGAATTATCCCTGCAACTGTCCACTGGTGTGAACTCCAACAGTTCGCTGGTGTAAAGATTAAATGCTGCCATCTTATCTCCTCGGTGCAAAGAGTCTTCCTTTTGGTTTAGTTTGGTTTGGCTTGGCTTGGCTTGGTTGGCTTGGCTTGGCTTGGCTTGGCAAATTTTTCGCAACAATACCAGTGGCAAGTTCACTCAGCTGCTTAACCATCTTATAGGTCGAAACAGTCCTACTGATATAGGAAAAACAATCTCAGACCTCCAAATGATATAGGGGAACGAAACTCCCAACCTACTATATGTCCTGTGTGAGTTCGTGTTCTCTAAAATCGAAGAATGAATTTTAGGAACAACGGAGGGTAAGAGCAGAATATATTTATTGAGAGAAAGAAAGCTTCTGTCTGAGGGACAGAAGGGGTCCTGAGCGGGTTGCCAAAAACTGTCATTTCTAGGGACTTTTATAGAGTAAAACCATGAGGTTAGATGGGTCCAAGGTGGGAAAAAATGGGAACCTGCAAGGTGGGCATAAGGTGGGACATAACTATGGTTAACCAATAAGATTAATTGCTCAGGTAAAATTGATTAAATCAGGGACAAATGGGGAAGCAAGTCACATAGAAAGCAGGCATTCTTATGGAGAGCAGTGACTCTTCCTGTATGGAGTTGGGATGGTGACTCCTGACTTCCTCAGGGTGATAGAGAGCTATTTAGAATATCAGTCCGTAAGACATGGGTGTATTTGTTTTGCCTTTTGTCTTGATATTTGGCCCCAAGAGGTGAGGGTCTCTTTGAAGGTCCCAAGACATTTGGTCCTCTGTGCCAGTTTCCTTGAGGGCCTAGCCCTGTCTGACTGCCTATAATATTTCTGTCTGCCTGTAACACTGCCCTAGTATTAAATGTGTTTGTTGAGCTTTTGCTTACATAGCCAATTTCCTTATTAAATTCTTGCATGTGGAAATTTGTGAGTTTAATTACTTTGAGCAAGTAGAAAAGAGCTTAAATATTTATTTATAGCTCTGCTGAAAATACCTTTGCCTTTTTAAATGGACATGCGTATCTGTAGCAATATATGCTTTTCATTTTTGTCTGAAGCAAATTTTGACCAGAGCTCAAAGATTAGGTGATCCTGAAGATACAGATCTTTATATACTTGGGGGTAAAATGTAAACTGATTACTGACTTAAAGTCTCTTGTAAGAGAAAGATGACTGTGAATTTCTTCTGGATTGAGTGAAGTGTTCTATTGATTCTGGGGTGAAATATAAGTGGTACCCAGTGGACTGCCTATTTTAATGTAGTAGAGCAAATTCAGTGAATTGCCCAATTCTCTAGGGTCCTATAGCAAACTACCCAGAGCATGGTTTTAATGGGGAAAATGGCACAAGAAAATTAAGTATGAGGCCTCCTGGTACTCATCCATTAAAAGCCATGACATCTGAATCATTGCTTGAGTGTTACACAGGGGCCTGATGGAAGAATTTAAAACTGGAGTGGGGTCTGGTGTTCAAACCGGGGCTTGTTTGTGTAGAGTCGTCCCACATTTGAAGGACATCTGCATCTGTTGATCTGAAGATGAAAGCATCTCGCATCAGAATCCTCAATAGAGACAATTTTCAGGTTTTGCCACTGCTGAAAACTTACACAGCACACTAGATAATAATTTCACAGTTGACTGGTGCATTAGGGTAGGGAGAGAGGATCCCATAGGCAGGGTAAAGCAAGGCAAAGGCCTCATCGAGCTTTATTAAAAATTAATAGACAACTTAGACCTTTGAAAGGCAAAGGCAGCAATACTGAAATTAGGAAGATAAAGGGGAAAACGCTAGGTCTGGGAAGTTCCCTGGAGCATGATTAACCTAAGAATCACAAACCTTCCCAGCTCTCCGGAGGCTGAGGTAGGAGGAGCATTGTGAGTTCAAGGTCAGCTTGGGCTACATAGTGCGACCCTGCCTCAAAACACTAGGGCTGGGAGTTTGGCTCAGCAGCTTAAGCGCCTGTCTGGCCGGTGTGAGGCTATGAGTTCAATCTCTGGTGCAAAAAAAAAAAAAGAATCACAAACCTTTCCTTCACTTAATCCTTCAGCCTAAGTAACCCATCCTTAAGGCTCCCACCCACAATTTTACCCTCCAGCAAAGGCCAGGGAAAGGTCACACAGCCTAGGTTAAAATGAAAGACAAGCCAATGAGTCAATCAGATTCCAGAAGCCTACATAGAAGAAACCATCTATAAACTGCTGGTGGCCAAAGCCAGGGAGAAATTCATTTTCAGATTCTCCGCGCTTGCACCGAATAGCTGCCTATCACCACTCTTTTCCTCTTTCCCATATTCAAATAAATTGTCTTTTTACTTTAAACACAACCTTTTAAATTCTTGCCTAGCGCCTGGTTTAGGAACTTGGATGTGTGCTTTTAGCACAGCAGTGGCTGGCAGTACACACCTGGATGTTTCATTAGGAAAACGTTTGTGGAGTTTTCTTTCTGTCTATATAGTGAGCGCCAGCTTGCGATTGAGCTTTCATGTAAACAGAAAGAGCATAATTCCAAACCCGACACATGAATGCACTAATTCAGCCTCATATTTTCATGAAAAACATTCAAAGATTGCAAAAGTAGTCCAATATTGAATCCATAAAGGATGTGTATCTGAGATTCATACACGTAGTGATAATATGCTATATGTATGTTCCTTGAATATGATTATGAAAAGTATACATGTTCATTACAGAAATCTTAATTTGTGAAAAAAACTACAAAGTAAAATTGTCTTACAGCTCAAATTCTTTATCTGTGTCATAAATACATGTCCTGTATATGGTATATATTTGTACATAATGTGTATGTGTACAACATTTTGATTTTTCAACTTTTGCAGGTTTTACTAATATTTTGTTTTCTTCATAGCATTTTGTATTGATATAGGGGAATGAAACTCCCGACCTACTATATGTCTGGTACAAGTTCATGTGCTCTAAAATTGAAGAATGAATTTTAGGAACAACAGAGGTTAAGAACAGAACACATTTATTGCAAGAAAGAAAGCTTCTGTCTGGGAGAGAGACAGAAGGGGTCCGAGTGGGTTGCCAAAGACTCTGTCTTTTCTAGGGACTTTTATAGAGTAAAACCACAAGGTGAGATAGGTCTAAGGTGGGGAAAACTGGGAAATTCCAAGGCAGACAGACATGAGGTGGGACAGGACTATGGTCAACCAATAAGATTAATTGTTCAGGTAAGATTGACCAAACTGGGGACAAATAGGGAAGCGAGTCATGTAGCAAGTGGGCATTCTTACGGAGCAGTGACTCTTCCTGTAGGGGTTGGGATGGTGGCTCCTGGCTTCCTCAAGGTGATCCATACCTCTTTAGAATCTTAATATTTGGAATGTGGTTGCATTCCTTTTATCTTTTGTCATGAGATTTGGCCCACAGAGGGAGGTGTCTGTCTCTTTCCTCTGTGTTGGCTTCCTCAAGGGCCTGGCCCTGTCTGACTGCCTATAATATTTCTATCCAACAGTTGCCTATAACAGTATCAGTATAACATAATTTACTTAATCAGTTCATTAATGATATTGATATAGGGAAATAAAACTCCCAACTTGTTGGGGCACAGTTATAATGTAGAAACACATTCGTGAGATGATAAACTTACAGATATTTCAATAATCAATTAGAGGCCTCTGACCAGATTGCTGTTTTGTGTTTCTGCAAAATTCAATTGATCCTGACAATGTCCACAGCCCAGCTGCAGATAAGCACTAAGCCTGAGTAAAGGTCTATACCTTAAGGCAACTTGGGCTGATTCATGCTCATTCAGTAAAAGTCCTCTCTCCAGAACATTTCTATGTTATGGTAATGCCCTTAACTGTGCTCATTCTGTAAGAGCCCCCTCTCCTTTCCTGGAATGTTTCTATTGTTTTAAGACTAGCCTGTCTGTCAATATATGATTCAATATATGTAACCAATCATGTAACATTTGGTCACTTGGTTTGGCCTCCCACTGCTAATTCTATACAGACTAAACTCCTCCCTAATTTAGCGGCTTGAGAGGAATTATCCCTGCAACAGTCCACTGGCATGAAAATCCAACAGTCCGCTGGTATAAAGATTAAATGTTGCCTTCTTATCTCCTTGATGCAAAGAGTCTTCCTTTTGGTGTGGTTTGATTTGGCTTGGCTTGGGAAATTTCCCACAACAAACCTACTAGATGTCCAATACAAGTTTATGTTCTCTAAAATTGAAGAATGAATTTTAGGAACAATTGAAGTTAAGAGCAGAATACATTTATTGAGAGAAAGAAAGCTTCTGTCTGAGAGAGAGACAGAAGGGGTTCTAAGTGGCTTGCCAAGAATCCTGGCTTTTCCAGGAATTTATAGAGCAAAATCACAAAGTGAGGCAGGTTCAAGATGGGAAAAAATGGAAACTTGTGAGGCAGGCTGGCAGGAAGTGGGACAGAACTATGTTCAACCAATAAGGTTCTGAGTGTAATTGTTCAGGTAAAATTGATTAAATTGGGATCAAATGGGGAGGTGAGTCACATAGCGAGTGGGCATGAACATCGAAAAGCATCTTTGCTGGTAAGGGGATGTGTTGGTGACTCGGAGCTTCCTCAAGTGGTCCACATCCACTTAGAATATCGATCCCTGATGTTTATACCTAGGGTGTGGTTGCATTTGTTTTGTTTTTTTGTCTTGAGATCTGGCCCACAGCAGAGGTGTCTGTCTCCCCAACAGTTGCAAGGTATCTGGTCTTCTGCACTGGCTCCTTCAAGGGCCTAGCCCTATCTGACTACCTATAATATTTCTAATTAACTTAGCTGTGTGTAACAGTATTATAACAATTAAATTGTTCGGTACAAATAACAATTGTATTTTCATTACAAGCATTCTTTTTTTTGTTTTCTTTGAGCAGGTTCTTGCTTTATAGCATAGACTGGAGCCTGGGGCGTGGTGGCTCACGCCTTTAATCCCAGCACTCAGGAGGCTGAGGTAGGTGGAGCTTTGTAAGTTTGAGGCTGATTTTGGCTACAATGTGAGCAAGGCCAGCCTGAACTAGTGCAACCCTGCCTCAAAATAAACAGGGCTGGGAGTTTGGCTCAGTGGCTTAAGTGCCTGCCTGGCAGGCTCGAGGTTGAGTTTGATCCCCGGTACCGCAAATAAATAAATAAATAAATAGCATAGAGTGGCCTTGAACTTGCTTGTGTAGCCCGGGTTAACCTCAAACTCATGGAGATCCTTCTGCCTCAGCCTCCCAAGTGCTAGGATTATGGGCATGTGCCACCACACCTGGCAATGTCACAAGCATTCTTAGATGTATTGTCAAGTTGCTTTCTAGAAAGGTCAAATTACTTTTCATTGCCACAGATTCTGAGAATTTGTTTCCTCATTCTTTACTCAACACTAAGAATTCTTTTTTCTAGATTGTTCCTAATTATTAACAAGAAATATCATCTAATTTTTAAATATGTACCTTTGATTACTTAGACTGTTATGTGGTTTTCACTGACCTGTAGCATTTAACACATCTTGCTCAGTGGACCCTGATTCTGTCATCTGTCAGGATCTTTGCTATAAGGTGTTGCTTTATTCTTAATGATCTTAAGACTTCTTTATATATTAATAATATAAAGACTTTTGCTGTTCTATGTGTTAAAATGTATTTCCCCTACTCAGTTTATGTTTTTGGAGGATGTGTTTTCCAGAAAAGTTTTGTTTTTGCATTTTACTTATGTGTTAGCTTTAAAATGGGTGGGTGTATGACTCAGCACTTCCAGAAAGGAAGACAGATAACATGTTGAGGTAGCAGTCCTATCATAAGTAGCTAAGTTAGGTAGAAATATTATAACAATCAGGCAGGGCTAGGTCCTCAAAGGAACAAGTGCAGAAGATGAGACCACATTAAAACTATGGCTGGAGGTACATGCATTGAAGGCCAGGCCTCAAGATAAAGATGGAATGACCAGGCCATCATGTCTCCCCATGGATAAGCAATACATTATAGTCAATATTCTAAATAGCCTTCAGTCTCCGGGGTGGATTACCAAGACCTCCTGACTCATCTCTTGCAGAATAGGTCCTTATTCCTTCCAAGCACACTAGCTATGTGACTGTGACTTGCCATCCCATTGGATCAACATTCTCAAGTGGTTTGACTTGTAATCCTATACTTGTCATCCCACGTTGTACCTGCCTCATGATTTTGTACCCACCTTGTGGTTTTGCTCTATAAAACTTTGAGAAATGGTCTTGTTGTCAACTCACTGGGGCCCCATCCTGTATCTCAGGAGCTGTCTCTCCCTCAATAATTTTCCACCTTTAATCTCTACTGTTCCTCAGAATTCATTCTTCAATTTGGGGAATGTGAACTCAGCATATCAGACATCTAGCGGGTTGGGAGTAACAATATTTCCCTTATATCATTTGGAGGTCTTGTATCAGTCCAATGAAGACAAGTTGGATGAGACTGCAATTCTCATTTGCATGCTACAAAGTCATAGATATGGAGAGGAGGGCTTTCCTATGTTTTAATGTGATCATTTGAGAGTCATTGAGAATGTTTTGCTAACAACAGTAATTTGTGGTTGGACAGATTAACAGACAAGCAATAGCTCAGGTCAAGGTCAATAAGCCATCCTATGTGATTAAGATGATAATTAGAGACATACATTAACTAAATCATTAAGCTTTGACAAGGAACACTACCGTTGTAATTTATTAGTGGGCTTTAAGAGTTGTCAAACTTTCAATTTTAACTTCTTTAGGAAGATTTACTTAAGGGAGCTCATCTGTTGAGGCTTGGGTTGATTGTGTGGCCTGTCCAGACTAGTTTACTATATCCTATGTCCTGGATTGACACAATTAATAATAATTAGGTTACTAGAGATGGTGCTTTTGGCCACCAATATTGTGCCTATTGAGTATGTGTTTAGGAATTGTTTCTCTCCAAACTTATCCTGACACTAGATGGATAATGCTCCCCCAATTAGTAGCCTTGTGTATTTACTTTCACTGCCTAATCTATTATTCCAAGGACTTTAGAAGCATTAAAGAAATGGATATTGCATGTATTCTCATGGCAAATAAATTAATTTTAATCAAGAGGATGTTACTTCTTATTCTACACACTGAAAGGTAGATTGCTGAATTGACTTTGCTGACACCTTTCACAAGCCTATCATTTAAAATAACAGATAAAATAGAATATCTTACCAAAGTGCACTTTATTTCTTAGCACATGTACATTACTCATACTAATAACACAAAAGAATATAGTCAAAGTTGAAGGCATTGTGAGTTTTTTTATTTTAAAGAGGATGAAACAGAGTAAAACCAATCAAAACAAATCAGTGTAAGAGATATAGGACTTCAAAACATTACAAAATCAATGATAGTTACCATAATGCCTTTTGCTGTTTTCAAAATAGCTGCAGATAACTTTGGACATAGTAAAAATCAAACAGAACAGAGTAGAAACAATAGAAACAAAAGAACGAATGCAATAAAGGACTTCAAAACAAGCCAAAAATAAATCCAAAATTGTTTATCATAATATATCTTGCTGTCTTTGAAAAAGCTGCTCCTGATATCGAATTTGACATGATCAAACAAAACAAAAAAGAATAAATCCCAACCCAACAAAACAATGGAAATGGTATAGGACTTCCAAAACAAGACCATAGGGAATGAACAATGGCTGCAACCCTCAGAAGGAGATTCCCCCTAGATGTTACACTGCATACCACTATCCTCTGGACAATGACCAGACCACTGGCCCTAGACCTGCAGTTAGTGAAACAGCAAAGCGCCACAGGCTTGCATTTTACCTTGATAGCTGTCATCACAGCCTGTGTTTCTCTGGATAAGCTAGTTGCTTACTGCGGGGGGTGGGGTAGGTCAGTACTTCTTGTTTGCCAGCCCATGTGCTGGAAGAGGCTGGGGTTTGTCTATTCCAGTCTGGCAGTGGCTTGCACATGGCATTGGTTCCCAGGCTGGGCTTGCTTGCTGGCGTGGCCTTGTTCTCTCTACCCCTAGTCTGTGAATGGCACTGACTCATGGGGAGAGGCTAGGGTTTGTCTGTTCCAGTCCAGTGGCAGCCCGCGCATGGCACTGGTTCCCAGATGGGGCTTCCATTTTGATATTTTTATGGTAAATTTTCAGTGAACTTTTATCCCATCTTTTTTCTCCCTTACTGTAACAGATTCCTTTTTTAAGCACAGTATGTAACCTTGAAGAAACACCCAGGGTGGTTGAAATCTTTACCTCATAGGGATGCTGCAGGATGATAAGTTTGGGAAAGGACTTGAAAACAACTGTAAGACACTTCATAAATTTTGTGTACAGAAATGATTTCCAGGCAAAGTGCAATGTCTTGGCCTTTGCCCCAACTTCTGAAGCACTAACAGATGAAATGAATAATAAAAATGACTGAGATAAAGAGGAATGATAAGAACCTCAGGATGGGAGAACATCTGCTAAAATCATTAGGAATAGAGGAAAAGGCATTTCTTCTTGGACTGGGAGTAGTGGAGTTGCTTTTTTTTGCTTCCATGTCTGTGCAAACTCTTAATCACTATGGGCTGCCTAGCAGTGCAGTAAGTTTTTAACGTTGCCCCATTTACCATGCCTCTGCTCCAAGCTGTTGAGTCAGTGCAATGCAGGGAAACAGCCCACACTGCACATCTGGAGTATGGAGTGTGAAGCTCAACCACCTCCCTGCTAACTTAGTGGTGTTGGGAGATCCACTTATTTCATCAGTTTTTTTTTTCATCCAGAAATGGGGTGTGAAGAAATTAGTATTTTTGTAGTTGATGTTAAGTGCACCATGACAGCAGTTAAGATGATTTAGGGTGGTATTTTGCAGCACATTGTACATTTATTTCAAGGCATATTAAATACATATAATTTAACATAGATGTTAATGCTAAGTAAAAAAGGTGAGATGCAAAATATTGTTTAAATGATACTATTAATTGCTACTAATAGATCTGATGAATCCAATAGAAAGACGAAAACAAACAAAAATTGTTCAATTATAATTCTCTGAACCTAAAAAAACAAAATGAACAAAAACAAAAAAATATAACCCAGTGTTGGATAGAATTAGCTTTGCTACTATTGGTAACAGTTCTATAAAATACCTAATTTCTCTTGATGAATAAACTGTAATTCAGTGATAGCTGTTAGTATGAAAAAAATCATGAAGGAAGGGTATTAGGGAAATGCTCAACTGATGTTCTGTAATTTTATATTGAGCTCTAATAAATAGTTAATTTATTAAATAAATGCAAGTGATGACTTTCACAATGCTATCTCTATTCATTTCCATAGGCTTTTGGACTAGACAGGGCAGAAAAGCCCTTCTGGGTGAGCATCAGTTAGTTTAGGAATTGCGATATCAATTTAGATGACGATGAGAACTGTTGGCACAGTTCTTAATACACTGCAGATCCTAGGAGCTGGACCTGGTGACAAGGCTCAGCAGGGGTAAACTTCAGATGCACCGGGTGCACTGGGTCTGTCAATGCCCGCTGGGGCCTTGTCCTACCCTGTGCTGCCTCCACGGGGAGGGCTATCTGTATATGGTGTGGTGTCACCCACCACAGGGGTTCTCAAACACCAAGTCAACGCCTTCTGGAAAAAGGGATCTGCAAAAGTCACCCAAGGACACTTCCTGTGCTTTAAGATGCTGTTTTATTAAGCCAAATATTTTAAAGAATTTCTGTCGAGAAAAGATGATTTTTAAAAAATTTCAGGTACCACTTGTATGAAAACGTCAACAGCTTTCAGGATATTGCTTTAGAATACCCTTAGCATCTGATATTGTTTTTCTATTAGTGACAAGAAAACAAGGACACTGCATTGCTTCCTGCTGAATCTGTGAAAGAAATGAGGAGTAGCACCCACTGGGTGACAGTCTACTCATTGATAATAATCAAGTATTTTATGGAATGCTCACCAACAGTAGCAAAGTTAGCTCTAACCAATAAGTTATATTTTATTTTCTGGGAAGCTTTTATTTTCTGGGAAAGGCAATTATAATTGAAGAAATTCTTATCTGTTTTCCTCTTCCTATTGGATCTGTCAGACTCAATAGTAGTAATTAATGCTCTAGTTTCTAGAATTCCAGTATCCTTTAATGTTCCTCAAAGGAAACGTACCCAGAACACAGGGCACTAGGAGATGTATGATCTGCTCAGAGGACAGTGGCTTTGGAATTGGGTTAGTGGTAGGAGGACTGCAGGACATAGCAGTTCAGATTCTGCACATGTGTGTTGTCTGAAAATCTTCTAAGATCACAGTTCTCATTTGGGGAAGAACCAGCAAGGGGGTCTGCTGTCAAAGGAAGCTCTTTTCTAACTGATATGTTTAGCTTTTGACCTTCATCTGTTTGGAAAAACAGTGTGAGCTGGTCATTATGAGGCCACAGATTCAAACTGACCTGCTTTCAAATCTTAACTCAACAGGTTATACATAGCTCTGATTAAATGGTTCTCCTCAAAACTGCTTCCTCATTTGTTAAGATGGTTATGGCAGCCTCCCCTTGCCTAGAAACTCTAACAAAACACCATAGTATACGTATCCTGAATACTATAGCTCATTTTCCTCTGTAGCTGTTCTTGCCATCCCCTTTTGTTATCGAATCAGTTAAGTTGTAAGAGTTGAGACTCAACAGAACCTGTGCAGAACAATGTAGTTTTTAATCAGGAGGGAATTTGCTTACACACTGAAGGAAATTAAGGGTCCAGCTGTTATATAACATAAAGAAATGGGAATACCTGCATGGGAGTAGATCGTGAAAAATATTGTCCTGGGCACTACAAAACATACAGCCAGATTATGGTGAGATTGTCAACTTAAGAGTACTAACCCATGTCTCAGGATTTAATATCTTAGTAAAGATGAAGTAGATGGCTTCTTAAAGTCTGAATATGATATGAATTCTCTGGCGACTATTAACAGAAAAGCCCCAGAAGAGACAACGAGCATTTAGAGAAAGGCCAGACCTCCTGTAGCAGGGAACTGTTGCTGATTTAAAATAAGGGTCCTGGCAGACCTATGGACTCCAATGAAACCAAGCCCCTGACATCTGTAACTACTGTATCTCTTATGAGTTCGACATTATCAGTTTTACTAAATCATAGGTTTGGGCAAGCACAGCAGCAATCAACTGAGAGGTAAAAACAATAAATTTGTGTTTGGGCCAAGTAAGTCCAATACAAAGCACTAACACTTGACTTAAACCCCCATGCATGCATATCCACTCAGTTCGCAACCCATCACAATGATTTTCTAAGAGTCGAGTGGCAGGGGAGAAGAATAACTGAGGCTTGGGTCACGGATGTGTTTTTCTAGTGTGGCTTCTGCCTTCCCCAAATGGAAGGCTGCTGCACTGCTGTCCTGCTTAACAGTAACACTCAAAGTGTTGTGCAAGACAGTGATCTAGAGAGTCAGAATTGATATTGGTCATTCTGCTTTCTTAGATGAAGAAATTTCCCAGTGTAGATGCCATGTAGGAGGGGGACTTGCTGATCTGGTTAATCGTAGGATTTTAGGAAACATGGCTGAATGATTTCGGAAAATGTCTGTGGAGGACCAGTGTCAAAGGATACAAACTGGACAGATCTTTTTTGTCTGATATCAGGGACCATTTATTGTCCTGGAGGCATTAGACACTTAAGTGATAGGATTAAACATTCTGTAGATAACAACCATGTCTGTCGTGGGCCACCTTGGTGCTATGTGGTGCAACACGCCCAGAAATGATTCCTGGACAAAAAAATCACCGGCTCCCTCTCAGTAAGGCAGATCTGTAGGCTTCCACTGCTCCACACCTGCCCGCCGGGAGCAGGGGTGGTTGCTAAGCCATGAGCCTGGCATTGTCCTTTAAGAAGGCGACACATTGCTCACATAGAGGTTAATTACATGCAGACTTTAGAAAGAGGTGTGGAAGCAGCCAAAGGACTGTGGGACTTGCGGGCTTTCCCACTGCCTCACCTTCCTGAAGCAGCTGGCTTGATGAAATTTTGGAATGGCCTGTTAAAAACTCAGGAAGAAAGCCACCCAAGCGGAATGCCATCTCCAGGACGAGCTATGTGCACTGAGCTAATGGTCATAGTACATTGGGGATTGGGAGTGAGTGTGTAGTCACTGAAGGGGTGGAGTCCCTGCAGTCCCACCAGCATTGCTTAGGAAACTCAATGGACTTCGCCTTTCTTATCTGAAGATCTAAATACTGCTAAATCGAGTAATTCTTTAATACAACTGTTCTTTAAAAAGTTTAGTGTTCTTGAAATGTGAAACCTAGGGAAAAATATGAAACAATGTATTTTTTCTGAAGTGATTTCTACTGAGGTTTTCATGGAAGAACTCAAATCATTTTGAAAAATACAAAAAGAAAAAGAAGTCTTTTCTTTTAATCCAGTCATTCACTTAAAAACTAACCCCTTCACAATGTGTAACAGATTGTGAAGTTTCTATCAAAAACAGTTTATGCATATCAATATCCCTGGTGTGTATATGTCTTTTTAGGAAAGAATTAATAAAAAGACAGTGATGATATCCACGGTTCTGTACTTTGCCTTTTTCATATGCTGTATCCAGGAGGTATTAACACGTCAGTGCATCCATTAAAACAACAACAGCAACATAACCTGTATAATGGCCCTGGGGATGCAGCCTTGCCTTGAAGAGCTTGCCCAGCATGCACAAGGCCCCGAGTTTAATCCCTAAGACTTACAGTAATGACAACAATGGAGCTTGCTTCATTGTACATCATTATTTAGTCAATTCCTGCAGACTGAAATTTAGACTTTTATTTTCCTTTTCCGTTTCCTTTCACAGTTCTATAATGAACATTCCTATGGAAACAATTAATTTGTAATTTTTGAGTCAAAGGACATATGCATTTGAAATTTGGGTAGGTAGACTAATTTCTTATTTTTTCATCTTGTTGAGAAATCATATGATCATATATTTGGGAGAGTATTTGTTCAAATCTCTTAAAATTAGCTCTTTTTTTTCCTTATCAGTGAGTTTTAGGTGAATTTTGCATAGTCTGAATGCAAGTAATTTCTCGTTTTTGTCATGAATATTTTCTCAGTCTGTGGCTTCCTTTACCTAATGGCATTTTTCAAAGACCAACTGTTTTTTAATAAAATACAATTTATCCCTTTTAAAAAGTTCATGTTTTAGTTTTTTGGTGTTGTATAAGACACATCCACTTCCAAGTGACACAAAATTTCTAGAAATTTTATAGTTTGGCTTTTACTTATACTTCTATGTTCTATTTGAGGTTTGTTTTTTATATTTGGGATGACATAAGAATTGGTGCTTATTTTTCTCCCTCTCAAATGTTTAGCTGACCCTGGATCATTTGTTAAAGTATTTTCTGTTTCTCATTGACATGCTTTGGCAAAAATTCACTGACCACAAATATGTGGGCCTGTTTTTGAACTCTGTTCTATTTCAGTGATCTAAATACCACAACCACCTTGATTGTTATAGCTTATGTTAAGTCTTAAAACCAAGCAAGATAAGTTCTCCAAACTTGTTTTTCTTTTTTAAAAATTTCTTTGGTTATTTCAGACATTTTTGCATTCCTACATACATGTTAAAATCAGTTGCCAATTTCTATCCCCCCCAAAAAAGCCTTCTGAGATTCTGATGAAATTTGCTACATTTATTTATCAGAAAATGTGTATATTGTCAAATTCATTAATCTTTTTGTTACTGCTCTGTGGGTTGAATTTCCTCTATGAAATATCCTTTAAAAAAAACACTAATTATACAAAATACATCTAGTTTTTAAATGATTACCCAGTTGCCCCAATATCATTTTTGCAAAGATTTTCTCTTCTTTAGAGTTGAAATGTAGCATTAACTGTGTTCTAGTGTTTTTAACTCAAAACATGGTAACCAAATATTATAAGGATTAGAAATCATATATAATTTATAATGTCCACATTTATATGATGCTATAGCTAGAGTTGATTATTGACATTTTTATTTTTTCCTAAGGAAAAAGCCTTTTATTTTATTAAACAAAAATAAAATTCACTACACAGAAACAATTCTGAAGTCCTGTGACTTCAAAGAGACACCAACTTTATTTTAAATCCCTAGTAGCTGACATAGCATCTTGTCAACTTTTCCCTGCTGCGTTTTCCACTGTTTTCTGAAGACCACAGTGATAAAGTTTTTAAACACTTATCTAGTGGTTCTTCTCCTGCTTATTGCCTGTCATGCCTATGGCCTGCACTTGACATTTATGATTTAAAAGCAAATGCTAAGAGAGGAAAAACAAAATTCAAATAATAAAAAAACCCACTTCTGCCTAAAGGTTTGGGGGACTTCTGGTTTGGGAATTAAGACCTCACTGCTATTCAATAAGCAGCATTTCCTTTTCATGGACATAGCTTGAGATTTATACAGTGCACAGATAGTGGCTAGTAACTGTATGCCATGGGTCTTATCATAAATGAACCTCACATAGTGTGGCCAATTAATCAGTGTTTGTTTAAAGTCTCAGGAATTTTTTTGTAGGCAGTTTCACTTAGAGTATTTGATGTATGTCAGTGAGAATATCATTAATGCTGATAGAAACAAGAAAAACTATAGTCTAAGGCTTTATAGCAGAAACAGTACTGCAAGTACTTCAGTAGTTTACTTCATTTAATTATTACAACAATCCTATAAATTGGTAATATTAGCACTATTTTGTAGACAACATTACAAGCTAAGAGATACACAAGAAAATTTCCAAGGAGTAAATAAGAGCCTATCTTGGACTAGAATCTACACTCCATATTCTTTTAGTATTTCAGTTAACTTATGGAACACTCAGAGTAACCTGGTTTTAAAGGGAACAAATGCCCTGGTTACTTTCCCATTGCTGAGAAGTATGAACTGACACACACAAATTAGGGGAGGATAAGAGGCTTCAGGGCCACATGTAATTGCAGAGTGCTGTATGAGTGAATGCAATGTTTCCAGAAAGCAAAATGAAAGCACTTCACAAAGAGTATGAATGTCCACCACAATTCCGCAGGTTACCACCCCAGTAAGAATTTGCTGTTTTAAAGGCCACACCTACCTGGGCAGGCGCAGACACACGTAGAGCCACGTGCACAGGAGTGCGTACTAAGAAACATTAGAGCTGCCCACAAAGAACAACTAGGGAAGACTGAAGCTTCAGGTTCAGCAGCTGTGTGCCACTAGCTGCAGGAGCTCCGGTCTTCATGTCCACTGTCTTGTGGATTGGCGTGACCCAGAAGGGCCTGACCAGATTTGCCATGTGTCTTCCTCTTGTTCTCCTCCTTTTGCAAGAGGAGCTGACATTATGCTCATATATAAAATTTCTTCAATTTAAAAATGTTAGCTCACTGTTCATGAACTTTTTGTGGATCAAAGAATTTACAGCACATCTGAACTTTCGAATGAAAGGCAGCTAAAAGCAGAGAGTACAGGTCAACAGTGTAGAAGTAGGAAACCAAGGTATCAATTCCTGCCGGGTGTGGTGGCACACGCCTTTAATCCCAGCACTCTGGAGGCTGAGGCAGGAGGATCGTTGTGAGTTTGAGACCAGCCTGGGCTACAAAGTGAGTTCAAGGCCAGCCTGAACTGCACAATGAAACCCTGTCTCAAAAAATAGGGCCTGGGATTTAGCTTAGTGGTGTAAGCACCTGCCTGGTAGCTGTAAGGTTGTGAGTTCGATCCCCGGTACCAAACAAAACAAAACAAAGACAAAAACAAAGTATCAGTTGCTGTAGTATGACAAACCAATTGGATGACACTTAGCCATTTACTCTCTCTTCCTTCATCTATAACATAGGTAGACATGCAAGATCTCGTTATATATTTAGAGTGGTTGCAGCAGCTTTAGGAGCTACCCGCGTGATATACCAAGTTGCTGATCTCTCTTCTTGACCCTGATAATATAAATTTGATGGAACTTGTACCACAGTACCTTTCTCTATCCTGCTAGGAGCCAGGGAAGGGACCCAGTGATTGGAGAGAAGGAAAGTTATGTTTCTTAGTAGCAGCTGTTGGTCAGAACTGCTCTGTTCTACACAGTGGCACTGCATAGAGAATCTTGAAAGGTGGGATAGATACTAGGTTAAAATATTTGAGTTCATTTTTAGACAAATTTGTATTCAAATTGTGCTTTACTGGCTATTAACTGATCTGACCTGATCACCAGAACCTCTCTGTCTCAGCTGCTTCATTCATAAAATTGGCATGATGAGTAATGCCACGTACTTCAAAGAGCTTTTGGGGAGATTAAATTAGATAATACATACACAAGGTCTAGTATTTAACGGTTCTGGGTTAGTATCAGTACTGCTATGCCTCACTTCTTCTCCTTCCCTCATCCCTTCTACACATGATCCTTCTGGAACATTGACATGCACTGATACAGTTTTTTCTGAAATTATGTTCATTGTGCAGCTGAAGAAACTGCTGAGTTGATCACTTCCTAATTTTTCTAATCGGATCTTACGTAAATGTAGTTTAGTGCCTCTAGAATTGGGAACTCAGAAAAAGATGATTTTAGGAAAATTCTTTCCTTGGGTTTATTTCAAATGGATATTTTTGTTTTAAAATTACATCTATACTAGCTGGAGGTGATTTCCATTATGATGTAAGTCTGGTATGAGTTGAAATAGCTACTTGAAACCTTTTAATGACATGAGTCCAGCTGGCATGCTTAAGGTCAGTAAAATTGTTTGGACTCCCTGTCTCCCACTTAGAAAATTTGAAACATGTTGTCCGTTGATAAAGTAAATATTCCTTGGAATTTACTGAGATTGTATTTTTCTTGTGAAGAATTTGAAGATCTGTAGGAATCAAGGCTAACTGGAATCATTTCTACTTCAAAGTAGATGAGCTTTGATTTAAAATTTTTAAAACTTGAAACAGCTACTATGGTGTCCTTTTATTGGGTATTTATCTACATAACATTGTATAACCAGGTATTCAGAAAATGATTAAATGTGTCATATCTGTGATCTTCAGCAAAGTTTACTTACACTGGAAAAGATTTATTGTATGAGTTAGATTATACTTCAGTGAAAACTCCCTAAACTGCCTATTGCAAACACTGTATGATTCTAAAGCTACTATAAGGATGACTTTTTAAAAAACAATGCTTTTTTGTCTTTTGCCATGCATATAACTACACAAAGTAATACTTATATATAATAAGGCTCCAAATAGGGCATAATTCACGTGAGCCAAATTTTATACCGCCTTTTCCAACATGTAGATCATATAGATTCCTAGTTACAAGGGACATTTGCTGACTGACATCACAATTCTTGCTTAATTTTCCAGAGTTGAAAATTAAGGCAATGCATGTTCTTTGCTTTTATATTTGCTCCCTTAAATAGACAAGCTTTTGGTTCCAGAGGGTGTGCAGAGAAAAAGCTCTGAAGTTTACATAGTTTGTTCCTGTTAAGACCTCAGAAGCTAGAAAAGTGAGAAACAGATATTAGAAACCAAGTGAATAGTTTAATATAGAAGTAGGAGACAGAATATAAAGATAACGAGAAAAGTAAATAACATCTGCATTGTATATGCATATTTTCTAAATTGAGCAGATTTAATTTAAAACACTAATTGCTAATAAAATAGCTATCGCATTTTATTTGAAATAAAGACAGTTAACCATGCTAAATATGAAGTCTTGAACCCAAATTTGTTCAAGTTTCATATTATAGCTTTCCTGGAACTTTTTATATTTACACAAGTTTGATTGTCCTTCATAGGAATGCTTGCTCCTTATTCAAAAACTTCCAGGTCGCCCGCATCCCTTTCCTGTCAGTATATTTTTAAAGTATGACAGTACATAGCTTCTCATGTGGACTTGCTCCATTATCTAAAGGCAAGTCTGCCATCTCTCTGGAATCAGACAGTTGGCTCCATATTCAAAAGATTAGAGGAAGGAGATCATTGTGTTACCCTCATCTGTACCTTAGAAATTCATAGAAGCAAAGAAACCGGAGAGAGCCAATAACAATGGGTAAGATGTCACAGAATTCAAGAGGGCACTTATTGTCTTTGGCAGGCGACATCACGAATCAAGCTTTTCTATGTTGGAGGAAGTAGTGTTTAGAGTAGCTCAGCCCTTGGCTGGGTCTCTGGTTTGTACCGAGGGCTCTACATTTGATTGCTTGACTATTATCAAGACTTATCTCCCTTGGATCACAGAGAGGATCAACTTCCTTCAATTTACATGGGTAAGAGACTCAGAAATGAAGACTGCAGTTGCGTTTATAATATTCAAAGCTATTTCATCATCTCCTGGTAGAAACATTCTTCTTGCAGCCTGCTGAGCAATTTTTTAGTTAACTGACTTGGTTTCTAAATGGTTTTACCAGGAATGATTTTGCTTTGACAATCAGTTAATGAGCCCTTGCATAGTCTTTCCATCTGCCTTTTACTTAGTGGAAGTGATCAAAACACCTAAAGAAGATGCACTTATTCAAAGGTTCTTAAGATTGTGTAGGTTGGTTGGAAATGCATTAGACTCTTCTGTTCCCCAGTTTCATACAGTATCTTTCTAAATATAGGTGGTAAGACAGTTAAGATAGTTATATAGCTGGCTTCTCTTGGTTCACTGAGGAGAAAGTTTTGTGCTAGTAATTTTCTGGACAATGTCTCATGCCTATATCTTGTTCCCTGAACAACTACTGTGAATATAACAATATACAGTATGTTGATTGTTTTTAGTATCCTACTAGTCTGTTTTGAAATTCTGTTTTATTATTATTTCTTACTTTTTTCTGTTTCAAATTGTAAATAAATAAATAAATAAATAAATGAAATAGCAAACTCCTTTTTAATCTATCTTTCATTTTTAAATCCCTACAATAGGATGTTTCCCTACAAAATGAGCACATGAGTGAATCAAAGAATTCTTGTTCAAAGAAGAACTCTATAAATTAAGAAGTATGATGTCTACTTGGAAGAGCACAGAAAACTTTTCCTGAAATGGTACTACAGCAGAGTGAGAAAGTCAGAGAAGACTTGAGTTCAAGAACAAAAGATGGTTCATTTTGACTAAAGGTAAAATGTGCTAGGGAAGAAAAGCGTGTAAGTTTGGGATCACTAAGTATTTGTGAAATTTGTTTTAATTCTATATATTCGTGTAAAATTGTCCAGTATTAGCTTTTAGATTTACTGTCATTACCTGAATATTAAAAATTGGATTATGCATACGAAACTCACATAAATCTAGAGACTATGTATTCCAGTTTTTCTGTGGAACCAAAGTAGCAGCAGTCTAGTAAGCAAAATTAAAGGATGTCGTGTGCTATTAATGATAGGGGAATGATCTCAGACCTCCAAATGATATAGGGGAATGAAGCTTCCAACCTACTATATGTTCTGCATGAGTTCATGTTCTCTAAAACCAAAGAATGAATTTTAGGAACAACGGAGGGTAAGAGCAGAATATATCTATTGAGAAAAAGATAGCTTCTGTCTGAGGTACAGAAGGGGTCCTGAGCGGGTTGCCAATGACTCTGTCATATTTAGGGACTTTTATAGAGTAAAACCATGATGGGGAAAACTGGGAACTCGCAAGGCAGATGGGCATAAGACGGGATATATTCATGTTTAATCAATAAGATTAATTGCTCAGATAGAATTGTTTAAATCAAGGATAAATGGGGAAGCAAGTCACATAGTAAGCGGGGATGCTTAATGACAATGACTTCCTGTAAGGGGGTGGGGTGCTGACTCCTGACTTCCTCAGGGTGATATAGAACTATTTAGAATATCAATCCTTAGGATATGGGTGCATTTTTTTTGCCTGTTGCCTTGATATCTGGCCAGCAGTAAGAGGTGTGTGTCTCTTCCAAGGTCACCAAGACATCTGGTCCTCTGTGCTGGTTTCCTTGAGGGGCTAGCCCTGTCTGACTGTCTATAATATTTCTGTCTAACTCAGTTGCCTGTAATGTTAATAAGAAATATATTCTGAGAAATACACACCACTAGCTGACTTCATTACTGTGCAAACATCACAGAGTGTGCTTTCACAAATCTAGGTGGGGTAGCCCACTGCAGACTGAGACTACATGGACATAGCCAACGGTCCTAGGTAGTGGTGGCAAACCTGTGGCACGTGATGGAGCCCTCTACATTGGCACATGAGCCAAGACATCCCAGCAGCCAAGGATCAGACACTCAGGTTTACTTTCTGGGTTGGCACTTTGTGATAAATAAGTGGCTTTTTGGTTGTAGTTTGGGTACTGGTTCTCAAAAATGTTTGCCATCACTGTCCCAGGGACATGATGAAAAAAACAAAAACAAAAACAAAAACACAAATGAGATTAAATTAAGCACAAGGGGAAATGATGCAATTGAGAGACAGAGTATGTGTGAAATGTATGAAGTTCTTTGTAATGGTTGACACATTGTGTCGACTTGAGAGGTTTAGAAGCTTAAGTCAGTAACTCAGCATTCCTACATCCTAGGGGATAAAGGACATCTCCTGGGGTGGCTGTTTATGTTTCAGGATGTTGTAATGGCTGATTTGTTGTGTCGACTTGAGAAGTTTAGAAGTTTGGTAACTAAGTGACTCAGCAGGGGCCCAGGGCCCTCACTTTGAAAACATCCAGAGCCTGTGAAAGAGGAGGACACAGAGATGGTGTGAGTGGTACACTTGTTCTAGGGTGGGCAACCTGCATACAATATAAGGGAGGAAAAGAGGCCTGCTCTCTCCCTTTCGCTCTTGTTGCTTTTGATGTCTTCTGCTACCTTCTGTCCCTCAGCCATACACCCTGCCTTGGAGCCAGCTGATTATGGACTGAAACCTCCACAAACTGTGAGCTAAATAAACCTTTCCTTCCTTCATTTTGGGCATTGGGTATTTTCTCTCAGCAATGAAAGAAAAGTAACTAAGACACTCTTGCTTTGTGATATGGCAGACAGTTTTAAGTAAACTTTTTTCCTAAGTAAAAGGAGTACCTTCTAAGATAATGACAAATTATAGTAAATATATAAACCTGTAATAATTGACTACTGTTATCAAGCATTATGTGCTGTACATAGTTGTATGTGTTATACGTTTATATGAATCACTTTTCTGCTCTGTCATTATGTTATGGGACTGCTCATATATGCAATCCATCCTGCTGAAACACTGTATTATGATACCTGACTATATACAACAATATACAAGAAGGTCATTAATCAACCCAACTCACTGGAGTATTAATTCCAAGCATTCTTACAGCCTGGCTAGATCATGGAGAAAAGAATTTTCTGTCACCTTCACGTTCTCCCTATCTTAAGCTAGTAGAACTGTTCTATATCCCGCTCGCATTCCCTAACTTTAGCATTTTATTGTGTAGATCATCTTTACCTCTATGATTCTTGAAATATCCCCTTTCTCCTCCCTTTCTAGGATCAAAAAGGAATACTGTGGATCTTGTCCAGAGTCAGAAAAAAACAACAGCTTTTCCTCTTTTGCCACACAAACAGTTGATAATTAAGAATACTGTGATGTAAGGGAAAACACATACGGTTTGTTAGCAACTGGCCAGTGTTTAAATACCACTTTCTTTTCTTACTATCAGGATTACTTTGGGCAAACAATTTTAGGTACTAATAGTTGGGCTTGCCATCCTTCAAATAAGGATGATAATTATACTAATTTCATGATAAAGAGAGGGAGAGCGTGTGTGTGCATGCCTGGATGTTTTTAATTGCAAAGAACTACATGAATGACAGTCATTAGTGATTCTTCCAATTTTTTCTAGTTGAGTTACCTTGTGCAAATAAATTATTCACCAATAATTGGGTTCTTCATCTATTAAATGGGGATGATAATTATATTAACTTCACAATGAGGAGTGTGTTTGTGTGTTTTCAACTGTAAAGTGTTACATGGATGATAGTAGAAATTCGTATTTGAGATTGTTGAGTGAGTCAGTTCATCAAGTTTATTCAGGAAGAAAATTATGTTTTCATTTCTCTGCAAAACCTTGCCTTCTCAGTTTCAGTGTTCTCCAGTGGCACTCCTGCTCTGCCCCATGGGCGTGGGTTAGGGCGGTGGGATGTTGGGATACTCCCTGTTCTGGGGGACTTACTAACACTTCACTCTTTGGCTCCCTTGTTCTGACCAAGACATGTTACCTAGTTTAATGCCTTATTCCCCACCCCCTTTGTAGCATTGTCATTATGTCTTTGCCTGAGATGTCTTCTCATTTTTCCTTATGTTAAAGACCATTTTATTAATGTCTAAGCATGTATGTATACTAAAAAACTTGCACTGTCCCTCTCATTCAACTCAGTCTAAATCGATGACTGATGAAAATAAAACCAATGCCAAAAGAAGTTCAAAGAGCTTCCCTTGTAAAAAAAGTGCTGCGAGAAGTGGTCAGAATATATAGCTCATTGCTGCTCATTGATGGCATGGGAAGGGTCATTTAGACATGAAGAGCTGTTTGAAGGATACTTGGTGCACCCTGCGCCCTCTGCCATTTATATTAATAAGGTCAAAATCAAACTAGTGGCCAGAAAATGCTCATAATGGAGCTAAAACTGTTTTGATCACTGACCTTATATATTAATATTAGCTACATGACAGCTATTAACTATCTTAGTCAAACTTTTATCTGTTAATTTTTCCCCAGGAAAAGACCTATTTTGAGTCAATAAAATGGCTAAATCCATAACTATGATGTCATTATTCTCCAGTGACTGAGATTCTAATTTAATTTATATACTACTTCAACACAGGAAATTAACTGATGGGTCAATATATTTTAGATGAGTAATTGCAAAGCACAGATGTGAAACAAGACTTTTGAATTAAAAAGGATATTATTTCACTTTATCCCCTTTTGAAATTTGGCATTTTATTAATATTACAGGAACAAAATCTGATTACCTGAGATTATCAGGCCGGAAGTCACACTAAGTGAATGGTTGCTGCCTACTATGTCCAAGGGACCCATTCACTAGGCTCAAGGTGCGGGGCCTGGCAGAGTCGCTCTTACAGCTCCATCTCTTCTGATAATTGGGAAATGGCTTTATCTAGGATGACTGCAAAGCGACTGTTTTTCCAGGGCCTGGAGACAAGGAGCTGCTTGAATCTCATACTCCTGCTGAAGGTAGTGCTTTGCCTGGTTGGATTCCTATCTTATATGTGGCTTCCTTCGATCCCCTATTACAAATGCTCAGATTCTCAGGACTGGGTGTCACAGGTGGAGGACACTTTTTATTTTATTAATCTCCTGTAACGACAGCTTTACCCTGTGGATATTTTGAGTTGTATTTTAGTTAGGGTGAAGCCAGAAGAGATCTGGAAAAAAATTCGGAAAATGTTTTTATACAATCTAAAGGTTTTATTCCATTAGTATTTTCCTCCTCTAAATCATTGACTTTAGAGTCAGTCTGACTAGTGTTTACTTTCTAGATCAACCTCTCAATAATTGTGTGATTCCAGGAATATTGTTTAAACTTGCACAGCCTAGTTTATTTATTTTAAAAATGATCACCTTGCCCACTTGATATACTTACATGTGTGTAGATGTTTATATGTATAATTGTGTGAGTATTAAATAAGATAATAAATCTAAATTAAGGCTTGACACTCTAGAATTTTTTGGTATTTGCAATTCTTTTCTGCCTCTGATTAATCTCATCTTTAATGAGGGGCTTAGTTTGACCCTGCAAAAGTGTTTATAACACATTTGTTTTAAGCAAACACTTTTTTTTCCAGGATAATAGCATTGTGAATAATAGGAACTCTGAATCAAACCACTACCACTTATATAAGATTGGAAAGGGACAGCTGAGCTGAAAGGAAATAGATTAATTTCAGTCTCGACTTTTATTAACATTATTGGTGTGACATCAGACAAATGGGCTGCCAATGGATTAAATGTTTGTGTCTAAGAACAGATTTTTCAGTCACATCTCTCTCTGTCTCATTCATTGTCATCCTTTCCTTTACCCCCTGCTAAACTCAGTTTTGGTTATAGATGTTTGGCTGCCTTTGTTTTCTTGGGTAGAGTTTCTCTCTTTGGAGAGTAGCATTTTTCCCCCCTAAGTTTAAAGGATCTGATGTGAGATATGAAGAGTTGAAATGTCTCCAAGAAAGGCTATGAAAATGATAAAAGATTGCATAAGTAGGTCTATGAAGACTAACTAAAGGAATTCTAATGTTGACTCTTGGGAGAAGGATTTCAGGGTAATAGGGAGACGGAGTGAGGCTGCAAAAAAAATGATATACATCTGCCGGTGTGAGTTAGTATTTTTGGTTCTCCTTCGAGGGAAAGGGAAAAAGGCTTCTTTTCAACACTAAGAGTTATTTGGATACAACTTTAAGATTCATCTCTTGCCTGTAATGGTCTTTAGCTAAAAAGTACGATAGTGTCTGTCAGATTCTTTCTCAACATAATTTTGTGGCAAAGATGTCTCAGAATCTGTCTTTGACTGGTGAAAAGCATCTTGTTCAGTGGCAAAGGACTTTTGCCTGTTTTTTAAAATTATCTATAGAAAAACTATCCAGGTGCAAACTTCAAACTCTCCTCTCAACTAGTTTAATTTCTCATAGTTTTGTGTAAGATTTTGAGAAAAGGATTCTTTAGATAAAGATGCTTAAAACCCAATGATCTCATTGTCACCGGTTAGGACAGATTATTGGCTATGTGTAGGATGGAAATCAGATGTGCACTGTATTTAAACCTAGTAGCAATCATCACAATATTCTGCTTCTACTTCAGGGCCCTTGAAAAAGGAGGGCCTTCTATCAGCTTACTAGATAATTACCATTTAGTTAAAGATTCTAGCTTAATTTATGAACAAAGTGTGAATTAGAAAAGTATACCTCTTTTGGTGTTAATAGCTTCAGCTTTGCATACCAGTGGCTATCAGCTCTTTTTATTTATTTATTTTCTTCACTCTACTGGGAATGGAATCTAGAATATTTACACTGAGCTGTTCCCTATTGTTCTGTTCTGTTCTATTCTATTCTATTCTATTCTATCCTATCCTATTCTGAGATTTTGAGATAGCGTCTTGTTAAGTTGCCCAGACTGGCCTTAAACTTGTGATCTTTCTGTCACAGCCTCCCAGAGTACCAAGATCGTCAGTGTGTGTCACCATGCTCAGTCTATCACCATTTTTGTTGCTATCAGCCATTCTTACTGCTTAGAGCCTGGTTTCTGACAGGCACTTTTCTGGCCACCAGCAATGGCACTCCCAGCTCTCCTGTGCTTTCCATCATTCTCTGTTGTGAGTCACCTTCAGTGTTATGGGCTCAGCATGCTTTACCCAAAATTGAAATTGTGAATTGTCAGGAGTTTTTTTCCTGGAAGAAGCTTTATTGAGACTTACATTGCAGCAAAAGGTGGACCAGCACATAAGCTGGACTGCCAAGGGAGTGAAGAAACTGCTCAGAAAGGGAAAAAGCAGCCTCGTACGTGTGCATATGTCAACATTTCTGCTTTGTCCTGGGCAGGAGAGGTGCCCCTCAGAGACCTAGCTGAAGTGGCTGCAGAGAGGCAGAATCATCCAGAGAGGCTGGAGGGGGAGGCACGTGGTGTGGGTCTGTGAATGAAGCCGCTGAAGCTGGCGCAAATGTCTTCCGGCTCAGCCACAGAGGACCTAGTGGAGCTGGGTTGCCATGCCACAGTGCTGGGGAGCCACGCAGTTAAAATATTTTGTGGGGAGCATCAGGGCCTTCTCTTCTGTCTCATGAGAGATGGAGAATATTTACCTACCGTCGGCTAAAGGAAATGAAAACTTGTACCCTGCTCTGGAAGATTTCCACATGTCCATTTATTTACTCTTCTATATGCTCTCATGGTATAGGCATTATTATTTGCTCTTTCTGGATGAGAAATTTGAAATTGTACAGAGTTGGAATCATTTGTGTATTAGACAGCTTTCTAGCACTATAACAAAACACCAGGGATAGTCAAATAGAAAGAGTAGTGCTTCATTTTGACTGACAGCTTTGGAATTTCCAACCCACCATGGGTCCTGCCAAATGCACTGCAAGGCAGTGGGTCATGTCAGGAGCATGCGGGGAAGCATAACCAGTCACCTCTTCACCAAACGACGGAGAAAAAAAGAGGGAGGAACTGGGGTCCCACAGTCTACAACTAAAGCACCCTGGTTACCTGAAGAGTCCCTACTAGAGCCACCTCTGAAGGGTTTCACCGCCTCCCAGTGGAATCACCCTGGGGAGCGAGCCTTTAATGATGGGTCTTTGGGAGACATTACAGGGCCAAACTATAGCTATGTGTGCAATCCGGTGCCAGCTCAAATGGAAGCCTGCATTCCTGCTTCTCTCCCCTCGGGACCCCATTCCTTCCTGAACAGAGGGCTTGAAGCCAGGGACCCACCCTAGCTTCTGTGAGGTCACTGTAGTATTTACAGTGCCTTTGGAGGGTGCTTTTTTGAATAATTCACCTTCCCATATGTTTCCTCATTTATTTTGAAATACTTTTTTTTTTTTTTTTTTTTTGTGGTGCTATAGTAAGAAAACTGACATGATAAGTAAGAAAATTAGCATGGATATTTCTGAAAGTGGGAGAATGTAGTAAGATAGGATTACACTGATTTCTTACCTCACATTTATCATTTGGAAAAACCTTTATTCATGATTTGCTTCTCATTTTATAAAATGATAATCTTAATTATTATAATATGCTTACTGCTATTTCTTGATCTATCAAACCATATCTTTTCAGATATTAAATCTCAGGAACATCTTACAACTAAATTGAACAGCTTGAGGACACTTTCTAGGTGACAGTATTATTGAGAAAGTACAAGAGGCAGTGGATTAAAAAAAATATCCCAGGAGAAACAAAAAATAAAGGAAAAGAAAGGAAGAAAGAGAGACATCAAAGATAGAAATGCCTGGTTTCCAGTGCATGGAGTCTCTGGTTCTATGTGACAGTATAGGAAGGAAGCCTCTTCAGCTTATGCCAGAAAACAGAAAAATCCAGGGCTTTGTTTGTGTTCTAATTTTGATATTAGAAAATAAATATATGCAAAAATGTTATGATTCTTATGTATCAGGATAAAACTTCAGAACAAAATGGACCTGTTAACGTGTTTACCTGTTTTATTTCATAAGCACATTATGAAGCAAAAGATTTTTATTTTTGGAATAGTAGTATTCAAGAAAATGTAGTTATTACTATGCAAATGAAATATTCCAAGTACTCATTAATACTACAATAAATATATTTATACAATGAAATACCATATAGTATTTAGAATGAAACTTGGTGTCTGCCTGGGACAAAAGAATGACTCTTATAGGTGTCATGTTGAGCAAAGAAAGTCAAACACCAAAAAGTACATAGCATGCATTTGTACATGCTTTAAACTTCCATTTATGTAAGGGTAAAAAACTAACCTATGCTGTTAGCAGTAAGCAAAAGAATTCCTCACGGGGAGATACTAGTAACATTCTGATCCTGACAGGGGTGCTTGGTGTAGGGAGTATTCTGTTTGTGATAATTCATTGTGTTGAGAATTTGGGCATACTCCGTAGTTGTGGTTTTTTTAATGTGCTGATACTAATTGTATATGTGATTCTTCAATTCAATGTTCACCAACAGTTAAATCTAAATAACACAGTCAGAAAACATAATAAACCTATTGATGGGAAGTTTAGGCACCAAAATTGGTCTTTTAGAATTAGGTCCCCAAGAAGACAGGAGTTACCATAATTCATGGATTATATAACATGCTTATTTTAAATTTTATCATATTTGAAATAAAAAATATTTCTACAGGAGAACCAAATGGGCCGAAACCGGCCCCAACTCGCCGGTCCCGCGTGGTGCCGGCGCACACCAAGGGAGAACTGAGCCGCCTTCCGGTGCTGGGCGCTGCCTGACCCCGGAGGAGAACCAAATGGGCCGAAACCGGCCCCAACTTGCTGGGCCCAGGCGGGCTCAGAATCAAGGACAGCATCCCTATCCCCCGCCCCCCTCCCCGTAAGCAAGTTGCTGGCTCTGAGGTCTGGCTAAATTGATGGCAACTAAGGTACATATAGCAACTAAACACTAGTATTGTTTTGTAGATTTTGCAGGCCTCTGATCAGCACCCTCAATGTCTCTTTGCATTACCACAATGGGCAATGTTGCAAATATGGGGGACTCCCTTCTTTGTTGTCTTCGAGGACTAATGTG
>RJWM01000354.1:172831-230331 GCA_004363535.1 Dasyprocta punctata | reverse complement strand
CATAGTCTCACTTAGTTTTTTGCTATGAAAATCCAAGTAGTTATAATTGTTTGAGATCTAAATTAATAAACTGAAAGAAAATGTTTTATATCTATGTATTTTTAAGACTTCCATCCATGAAAAGTGTGCCAGCTTCTAGAGGAGGGTGGGCAGCATTCTCATGAAGGTACTGCGAAAATTTCTTGCTTGTTAACAGTTCTGCAATGCCTCTGCTGTTTTGTTAAGGTTCAGAAAACTCATTTGGTGATGTTGTAACATCCTTATAAGGCAGCCTGTCTTGTAGCCACATATTGGCAATCAAATCTTAAATCCTTCTACCCCTCTGGATCTCACTGTCCACCCTCCTAGACCTCTGATCCCGTCAAACTGGCATCTGCCCATCGTAACATCAGCTTCCACTAAGCTCGCTTTGCTTTGTGTCTCTGCTTATTCTTCCCCCTCTGTCCTGTATCTTGACACCTGAATCCAAGCCATGGTCACCTGGAGCTGGGCCTCATCTTTCCTTAGTGAGATTGCTATGGATTGAGGTACGGTGAGTGGCAGGAGTAGGAAGCAACAGGCTTCTTTGTGTGGTTTCATTACTCATTCAACAATAATTATTTGATATTGACTGTTTAATAGGTACTGTGCATGGAGTCCCAGAGATGGATTCAAAACAGATTTACCTTTAAAGATCTCATAAAATATGGAACATACTGACAGAAACAGATGATGACAACTCACTGTAGAGGAGGAATGGCTTAGTTCATGTTATTATAGCAGAATATCACAGATTAATTTATTCATTAGAAAATACAGTTACTTGGCTCATGAACCTGGAGACTGGGAAGCTCAAAGATGTAGTAATGACATCTTGCAAGGACTTTCCCTCTGTGGTAGAAAAGCAGAAAAGAAGGAGGGCAAGTCAATACATACAGAAAAGAAATGCCCAAGGGATGCACCAGTGGACTTACTTTGTAACAACCTGCTGGCATAATAACGACATTAATCCAATCTTTAGGGGTCTACCAACTTCCATGAGACCCACCTCCCAACACCGCTGAACTGGGAGCCAAGCTTCTAGCACATGAATTGGGGAATTTAGCCACATTATAACAAGTAACAATGAAAGTAGGCCAGGGGAAAAATTGGACAGTGACAAGAGCAACTGACTCCTAATGGCTGGTGGAAAGAGCTATCCTTGTCTTCCTCTAGGCCACACCCAATGGGAACTCTAAAGTTTTCATTCTGTCCACAGTATTCAATACCAGGGATGAATCCCCTTCTATTTTCAAATTATAAATGAAACATTCCAATTTTGATGTAATTCAAGCATGAAGAAAATACTGAGATAATGTACTAGGAGGGACCACGAGAATTTTTTTTTGTGGCAGTTAAATGCAGACTCTAGAACCGAGATGCCTGGGTTCAAGGTCCACAGGATTTCCAGCCAAAGCATGATGGTGGATAGGATGTTTCACCACTCTGCACTCCGTCCCTCCTGTGTAAATTAAGGACAATGACACTCATCTTGTGAGGTTGCTGGAGGGTTAAAAAGAGTTCATGCTCCTAAGGCCTTTAACACAGTGCCTGGCACATGGGAGCCATGTGTGTTTGTCTTTACACTTTTCAGTGTGCATGATAGCATAGCTCAGTAGTGACACTGCTTGTATGTGAGTCCATACAACTCCATACCACCTAACAGTTTAACCTGGGGTAGGTTGGTTAACCTTTGCATAGATTCCCTTATCTAGAAGGATCTAGTTTATATTGGAGCAACCTCATATTGCTTTAAAGAATCAGTCAATACTCACAATTCTTCTACAACAGTTCTGGCATACAGTCAAGTCAAGCAGATGTTAGCTTTTTATGAAATGAAATTCTATCTTATCATTTGGTTTAACAGGTAAGAACATCTTATCATTTTAATAAAATGTTACAATGAATATGCCTTCACTGGTCCCTTGCGCTCATCATGAGTCATTTGCTCCATAACAGTGAGCATTCTTCCTGATTATGCTTTAATTCTGTGATGTTATATTTTGCTGAATTAAATATATATACAATATCAGTGTATGTAGATGTGCCCCTTTAAATAATGCATAGGTCTCTTTTATTTTCAGCTTTTTGTAGGTGGTATCATTCTCTATATATTCATTTGCAACTTGTCTTCTGTCTCCCCTAATTCTGTTTCTGAGTTTTGTGTATTCTAATTCATTCCTTTTTACTGCTGGCCATACTGCATTGGTTGAGAAATCCACAGTGTATTAATCCATTCTCAGAGGATGAATAGTTAGGTTGTTTCCTGGTTCTGCTCTACAGCAAGCAATCCTGACGCAGGCATCTTTGTATTCATACTCTCTTAGAAGCACTCTGATCCTCAGACTTCCATGTTTTTGCCTATTTTACTGTTTCACTATTTTGACTATCTCTGCCTACAACTCTGTTACTTTATTTCTGCAACTGTCGGGCATGTGTCTTTTGTTGTAATATGTTGAAGATTGTACCAGATAACTTATATGTGTTGCATTATCTAATCTTTACAGTAATTCTGTAAAGTAAGTGTCAAAGTAGGATAATTAAGAGCAGAGATTCTCGGTGCCAAACATCTAGATTCAATTCCTGGATCCTCCATATATATATGAGAAAATCACTTAACATTTTAACACTTAGTTTTCCTTCTCTATAAAATAGAGTGACAATTGTGCCTCTTTGTGTGTTGTGGGGAAGATTGAGTGAAATATTACATGTAAAACACTCATAACAGTGCCTGGCACATCAGCCTAGGAGACCTGGCGCCAAGAACCAAATGCCACTGTACGCCATTACCACTCCCTTCTGAAGCTCCAGCATGTGCCTCCAAGTGGAACAAATGTCTCATTTGACTACCGTATAATTCTCTAGACTGGTTTCTGTCCTTCCAGTCATGGCAGCCAGAGTCACCTGACAAAATGTAAATCAGTTCCCGTTACTTTTCTGTTTTTCCGTCACACATTGAGACTGCCTTCAGCATGCTGCCCTCTGGCTCCACATTGACCTTACCTCTTCCCTTGCTCTTGTCATATAGGCTTCCTCATGACCTTGAATTTGGCACCTGATCTCAGCTGAGGACATTGTACGCCTGCCGTTCCTCTCACCTAGCAGCCCCTCTGACCTTCACATGTTACTCTCTCATTTCACTCTGGTCTCTGCTTTGATGTCACATCCTAAAGAGGTCTTCCCTGAATCCTGTAGGAGACCTCTCACTTTTCTATCCAGCCAAGCAGACTTAATGTTGCCCACGGTTTTAAAACTGGTCTTTCAGGTGCAGGGTTTTTGGGAAATATTGGAGACTGGCAAAAGGTGTGGTATGGTCAGATTTTCAGAAGAAGGAGGCAAAAGAGAGCAGCTTAGGGTAGTAAATATTTATAATCTGGTAGGGGAAACTTTCCATATTTTAATCAGTAAGGCTGCATCAGCACGTATTCCTAAGGACTAGAGCTATGCCAGGTAGATAAGCACTCAATAAATATTTGTTTAATTAAGTAAAGAAGGAAAAATGGACAGCCAGAATGAAGTTTCAGACAGGGTGAGGCCTGAAGAGAAAGGTAGACAGATGTTCCTGGATTTTGGGATTTGGTGTTAGAAGATGGGGGAGTGGAAAAGAGCCTGTGCCCCACTTTTCAGAGATCACTTCCTCTTCCACACCTCAGGAATAGTGGGACTGCTATAACATGTCCACTGGGAATCCTCTGCCCCATGTGGGTGCTGCCAACTACACTGCTGGAGCTGGCCTGCTCCTCCTGGGTCTGCCCCAGCTCCACTGCACTGTCTCCTCCATGTGGGTGATGGTCAGTAGAGGGAGAATGTGGGGATCCTGCCATCCCACTGCTCCACATATCACCACCACCACCACCACAGCTGCTTCACCACGCAGAATGGGCCTGTGCTTGCTCAGTGCTCTGCCTTTATGTCCCAAGCCCTGCATTTTCATCTTGCTTTGAGCCCTGCACATTATATAACTGAACTTGAGCAGGTTATTCTGAAGCAGACAGACAGACAGACAGGCAGGCAGACAGGCTGTGCAAGTGGAACCCCAACCCATAAACAAACTAGGATTTCTCATTATCATAAGCAACAGGTGAGTCCTGGGTCTGCCTGTATAACAGTATAGGGTCCATTGTCCAGCCTTAGACCCTGTGGCAGCCACACAAATTAGGCAGGGTTTTAAAGAGCTGATTTTCTATATCTTAGGCTGGGCTCCTCATTTTATTCTCCCCAGGAAGCAGTAAGAAAATTTATGATTCTCTGGTATAAAGAGTAAACCCCAGAAGGCTGGGTGGGTAGAATGCATGGGGCGGGTTGGAAATGACCTGTGGGCAGATGCACATAGGACTGGGGTTTGTTTCCTTGTTCTTTGTTGCTCTGTTGCTGCTTGGATACATATATCCTGACAACAAAATTCCCAGATTCTGGGGAGCCTGAAAAATTTCCCTGCAGGCAATAAATTTTGCCCTCTCAGGCTCTCAGGTGAGGCAGGATAGACATAAAAATAGTTTATCTGGGGCTGAGTAGAGTTGCAGTGCCTAAAAGATCTTGTGTTTTCTTCCTGGACTAGGAAGTTCCAGAGGTAAGATTCATCCTTCAATTGTCTCAGCATACCTAGCATCAGGTGTAATGCCTTGAAGATACCATGGCTCAGTACACGCCACTTTGTAAGCAATTCATTGATCACTAGCCCAGTAGTAGCTGCCCCTTGAGCCCCTCCTAACAGCAGGCCTCCTCTGGTTCACCAGGACACAGTTGTGAGAAACAGTTCCACCTCCAACTCTAGCTTGGCTTCAAACTCAACAAGTTCGGTGTGACACACACTTTGGCCCAAACCTAGTTCCCAGTCCAGGTTTTCTAGATGAGCTCACAGAACCATTATTCAGACAGAACAACAAAGAGTGCCAGAGACAAACTGCCTGCACATGGGTACTGGCCAAACCCCATATTCAAGTGTGCTGCTCTATCTCTATGCCTCCATTTGCTTGTCCGATTCTAAGCATTGAATGAACTAACGCATGTATATTACATGTGCTAGCTATTACTTTCACTGATTTAGGTACACAAGCCAGAAAATTGCATACCTCCTTCTGCTCCAACCCCCATGCCAAGTTCTATGAGTTTACCTTCTAAATGTCTATGGAATGCATGCCTTCTGTCCTCACTTCAGCTTCTGTCTAAACCACCATCATGTGTCAGTGGGTCACTACCATTGTTCTCTACTTAAGTCTTCTCACTTTTGTTCTTGTCTGCTCTATTTTCCACAGTACAACTCAACTGGTCTTACCCAAAACAGTGATCTGATTATTTCACCGTGCTTATAAGACCTTCATGGTTTCCATTTTCTGCTCACATCACACTCTTGAACTCCTCTTTACTTTCTGCTCTGCCAGAGTACCCACATGCAGGCCGTCGGTGAGCAGAGGGCCACCACTGTCATCTTGAATGAGATAGTTGTTTGCTATGGAGGACTGTCCTGTGTATATATTCTGCCAAAAAAAATGTCCTGTGTATATATTTTGCTGAAAAAACACTCCAGGAAAAGAAAAATAGTATGTTGCTTTTACAACAGATGATGTTACTCTCATATGGGGGGCCCTAGAGAATGTCATACATCACAGAAAACTCACTACACTGCTGGCCCTTAGAGAAGAAATTGAAAATGCATGTGCAGCAATTTCACCCAAGCAGCTGTTAGCCATACTAGTAAATGTTTGGAAACTAATGACCACCACTTTGAGCACCTCCTGTAATTCTAGAGGCCAAAGGAAACTTGTGTTAATCTCATGATGTCTTAATAAATTTAGTATTAAAATATTTATAAAAGTTTTTCTTTTCCTGACATATATATACATTTTGGGGGGGGGATTTTGTAATTATCTTCAAGCATGGATTAATATCCCCACATACTGCCAAGTGTCTCCTGCAGCAAAACTACCACTATGGAGAACCTTTGCTGTAAAATGCTATCTTACCTCCTAAAATAAAGTAGGTCCTTAACTCCTCAGGCATTGCTCCTGTATCTAACTCACCCCTGCTTGGCCTCAGAATCTCTACTCCATCATAACGTCCTCAAAGGAAGCATCTCTCTAATACTCATGCTTTTCTGGTCTTCCTATTATAAGATCTCTTAACTTTGATTACTCCTGCATAATATGTATTATGTAACAATAAAATGATTAGCAGTTATCATTTGTATGATTATGTGATTAATGTCTGCCTCTCCTAAAGGACTGTAAGCTGGATCTGTTTTCAACATCTGTGTCCCCAGGATAGAACGTATCTAGCCTAGTACCTGGCACACACTAAATAATCGATCAGTAGTCTTTGAACTAATAAATGAATGAAGACACAGCCCTTGCCCTTAAATTTTTGAATTTTAGCAAAGAAAATCAGTTAGTAAACAGCACATTCACACAGAATTCTGTGAAGTAATGATGCATCAGGAGCATGCAGACTAACACAGTACTGGAGAGGTCAGAGGTGCTCCTGGAGGAGACTTTTCGATACTTGTCAAGGAATCCAAAAGATATTTGAGAATTAAATGAATAGTGCATAGAAGAAAAAAGCTAGGGAGACTAGGCAGCCCTAGGTAGAAGATTGTTTCGGGAATGATTTCAAAATGAGGCTGCATGGCCCTCGTATCTGTTTTTCTCCAACTCTCCTGGTTTCTTCTCTCCAACTTCTGTTCATCCAGGGTTGAGGCTTTACTGAGGTGAATGATCCTGTCAGAAGGAAGAGGGAGCAAAAGCAAGGAGGGAATATACTTATACTTTTGGGCAAATTGAGTCTCTACCCTCTCTGCCTTAAATGTATTTTCTATTTTCTGTATTCTAGATGAGCTAGTATTTGGGACTTTAACTAGAGACACTTCCCCTCCTAAGTATAGCGAATGCCTGTAGATAACAAATGACTCTCCTCAGAGGATACTTCTGATATGCAAACCAAGCAACTCAGAGCCCATCTCTCCAATCACCTTCTGTATTAAACTCTCACACACCATACCAATGTCATTCCTGCCTTAAATCACCGCAGGACCAGATAATGGATGACAAGAGACTACCTCGGTAACACAAAGTCTGCTTACATTTTCCAGATTAATCAATCCTAAACTTACTCAGCATAACTGCCCTACCTTACCCTTTCCATCCCTGAATGATCCCAATACAGTCTCTGGGCCATGATCCACTGTCCCCAGATTCTGCCCCTCTACCGACGCTGGTGCTTCCCACATGGCCCTGCACGGTGTGCCATGCCTCCAGTTTCTGGCGGTCTGTGAATATAAACTGCTTCCTTCATGGCAATCATTTCCATGTCATACCATGCCTGATTAAAACAAAACCCAGGTACATTTTTAACATATTCCTTTTCCTTATCCGACCTCCCTGTCCCACATGGTTGTTGGAGGAGACTAATGAGATAATGTCTACAAAAATGCTTCATTGGCTTTGAAGTTATATTTTTATATTCTTTTTCTGGACCATTTGCATCTGGAAATACTGGAAATCCCTACAGGTCCCTACTGAGAGGCAGGGGAGCCGTTCCTGGGAGGCTGCTCCAGGTCACTGCCCGTGGACTCCGCTGTGAGTGATCTGCCTGCCAGGCAGCAGCTGCCAAGGCCCATTTGGACAGCAGCCTCCCGGACTCCTGGTCTGGCCATCTTCTCTCCAGCTTGTACCTCTTTTCCTTTCACTGGGGAACAAACACATTTGGAGTTTAGAGGAATGAAACCACTCTATAAAATACTCATCTGAGGAAGACAGCTTCCCATTCCTTTAGAGAGGACACACACCCCAGAGCAGGGCTTCCAAAGTGTTCCTCCAAGAAAAACACATGTGAGCCATTAAAGCCAGGGGCAGGCATGCTGGGCGGGACCTCCTCGTAAAAGCAGGAGCCTGCATCTTCTCTTCTAAATCTCTTCCTGGAAACTGTCCTTTTCTTTTCCAGCCCAGAGCTGTTTACTCTGGTTTACCTCCCAGCTGTGTCATTCACATCCACATAGCCAGCACAAAGGCCATGTGTGACCTGTGGCCACCTCTCAAGCACTCAGGCTGTGAAATAAAAGCCTGAGCAGAGCAGATATGTGGTTCTGTGGCTTCAGGGAGCACTAAGTGGGTGTGACAGTAGCTGGTGGGGCCTTTGGGATCAAGTTGCCAGATAAAATACAGGATGCCCAAATATTGCTTGGGATATTCTTAAATGAACAAAGCATTCGTTGTTTTTCTGAAATTCAAATTTAACTAGACATCCCACATTTTTATTTGCTAAATCTGGTAACCCTAAGTTGAGAGCCTAGTTCTGAATCTATTTTTTCACTTCCTGAGTAGAATAGGCTCATGCCCTTCATTTCCTGTGGAGATTTCTGAGTCTAAATCTTGTATTCCTGTCTCTGGGTGCTTGAGTCAATAGATTCACAACTATCATTAGATAGGCTCCAGAAGTAACCTGCTCTGAGGTCTCTTGCTAATTTGGCTTCTACTGAATGAGCAGAAGAGAATGGTGAATGCGGGACTGGAAAGCAATCAAAATGGTGGCTGTTGTAAGGTCTTGACAACACTTGTAAACACAGGAAGTATGATTGATTATACATGGTTAAGTGAGTGGCTCTTCCAGTGAAATCTGTGCCAAAATGCCTTTGGCTGAGTAGTGGCCTGCTGCTGTGATGCTTGGGGTAATGATGATACTGATTAAACATCACTCCTCTTGCAATATTTCTTTTGGGATTGGGGTCTTGCCACCACATGCAGCCTCATGTATCTATCTCCATCCATCCACTTCTGTACTGTGGATTGAAGCCAGGGGCTCGTGCATATGAGGCAATCACTCTGCCACTGTGCTACATCCACAGTTTTTTTTATTTTTAAAATTTTGAAATAGGGTCTTGCTAAATTGCACATGTTGGTCTCAGACTTGAAATTCTCCTGCCTCAGCTTCCCTAGTAGTTGGGAAAATAGGTGTGTGTCACTGCAACTGGATATATGCATTTATTTGTAGTAAGGAATCTGCAAGGGCTTAAGAAGAAAAAGTGTGAGGTTGCCACTTTCTTTCCTGGAATTTGAGGATAGTTAAGGTTTGTGTGGTGAACTGGGTAAGCTTGGCTGAGGGCAGAGAGAAGAAAAGGCGATGGAAGACCCATGAGGAAATGCTCCACAAAGGCAGGAGTGGGAAGAAACAGAGCTAATGGAAGGCAGTGCCACTCCTGGACTGTGTGCAACAGACATGGTCATCATTTTGACCATGACCCAACTAGGGGTTCTTGGATTCAGAGGGAAGAATCTATGTGTGTGAACAAAAACAGCTGCGCATTAGGGGCTGAGTGGTTCTGCCGCGCATCTTCCCCGCAGGCTGTCTTCCCTGGTTCCTTGGGTGTTCAAACTGGCACAGGCAAGCTGGTATGGGACAACAGGCTGGGCCCTAGGATCAGCTGGAGGGGTGACTCAGTGAGCCTATATCTCTGGAGCCTGGCCAAGATGACGGCACACTGCTAACCATACCTGCAGGCTAGAAGTGGCTGAGCTGGAGACAGTGCAGGGCTGAGTTCAGTGGTCTGAGCTCCTTCTCTGCCACAGGAGGCAGAGGCAGAGCCTAGAGAGGAACTAGGGGTGGAGGTTAAGGGTCACAGATGGTGCGTGGCTGTGTCTGAGTGGATGTGTGTGAGTTTGTGCATGTGCAATTTTTAGGAAAATTTGGGAAGGACAATCTGGGCAAATGACTGGACTTATCCAGTTTGGGAAGTGAAGGCTTAGAGTTATTAGACCTTAGTTATTAAAGGGAACAGGATTTTATTTCATAGTCAAAGAATTGGTGAGATCTAGCCTTTTGGGAGAGATGTAGAAGGAACTTTCTATTTGGATACAAGTTGACAACAGGTTGCACTTCTTTCAATTCAACTTTTTTGAAGGTTTCCTTTTTTGATGGAGGGTCTCACTATGTAGCTCAGGCTGGCCTCGAACTCACAATAATCCTCCTGCAAGTGCTGTGTTTATAGGCATGAACCGCCATACCAGCTTGGTTAAACTTCTTTTAACACTATAATAAACTTCTTCCAAATGGAAAATCTTGTTCAGCTTTGTCATTTTTTATCTTTCAAGCATGCTCAGCTCATAGGGAAGTAGGAAAGGGGAGTGATAGCAGGATCTTTTTTGAAAGTCACTCCTTTTTCTGGGCAAATGTGACTAATAGTTTGAGAGAGTGGCACGTGCAGGCTACATTTCAGACCCTGCTGCCTCTTCAGATGTGCATTCCAGCACAACCTTACATTTTTAAAAAGTCTAGAACCTAGATGACACTGTCTTATCATGGTATTTTCATAATAACTGAGTTAGTAAACACCAAGTATATTGGGACTGGGAATATAGCTCAGCAGCACAGTGCCTGCCTGCCAAGCGTGAGGTTGTGAGTTCAACCCCACTACTAAAAACAAACAAACAAACCAACAAACATCCCCAGTATATAATAAGCACCAATCTAAGCACTTTAAATATGTATCATTTGGTCCTCACCATAGCTCTTCATTGTCAAGAAATAAAGCAACTTGCCAAGGTGACCCAGGAATGGTGGAGCTTGGTTTTTTGTCCTACTCAGCTATCTTCCAGCTCAACATGCAGAAATACTGCAGCAAAGCAGGCCAACCAGGTCAAATATAGGCCCAGAATGAGAGAGGGAAGATTTATAAAGAAATTCAAGCAAGACAAAGAGAGTATAAGATAGGACAGGAAAGTGGAACTGCCAGTGAAATTGGTAACAGAATACTATACTCATTGTGAAATCCTATTTAGCAGAGATAAGCCTCACGTATGCTTAGCTCTGAGTTTTTTTTTTTTATTATCAACAGGAAGAGGGAAATCAAAACCATTTTCAAAATTACCAGTGTGTATAAGGCAAAAAGTTCAAGAATCTGGGGCAAAGTAAGACTACTTGTGGAGCTAAGATAAAAGGAAATTGTGTGCAGTCTTTGAAGAGCCACTTATTCAGGGTCTCAAGGAAGCTCAGCCAGATTTTAAATCCCAGCCATGTGGCTGCAAAGCCCACATTTACAGATGCAGCCTCTCCACCCTCACCTCATGCTGCCTCTGGGGTAGAGCAGGTGCTCTTGATAACCACGCACTGAATGAGTAAGTGACTGACAGACGAGCTTAGAGTAGAGTTCAGGCATTTCTAGAGCAATAGGAATGTAGCTAGGTGCTGTGACATCATTCTTAGGCAGGATTGTTTGTAAATGATGTGTTCCAGGCTCAGGGATCACCCAGACACAAACTGTCAAAGCAAACTAAACCACACTCCCAAACATCAAAGCAAACTAACTGCTAAATGTATTCACTCAGAGAAGCTGCACAAATGGGTATTAGATGTGACTCTTAGATGTAAACTCCGAGACTTTGCTCTGAATCAACCCAGTCTAAATGGACTTTCTTACTCATAGAGGTCACAGACTCCATCAGTCTCTCTTTCTCTCTCTCTCTCTCTCTCTCTCTCTCTCTCTCTCTCTCTCTCTCTCAGGTTTAGATGAACATAAGAATTGAAATCAGAACTTGGGCTGTTCTCACTGATGTAGAGAGTAAGAGCATGTAAGAGAGTAAGAGATGTATATAAGTATAAAAATGCTTCTAAAATCCTTAGAGTAATTGGAAAGAAATTAGAAACATTAACAGCCAAAATTCACTTTAGCTTACACTTCATGCAATTAAAAAAAATCCTTCAAATATGATAATCACTCAAAGAGGAGCTTACTCAGCATGGTTGAGCAGAACAAACTGAAGGCCAATAGGAAGGCCTGAAATCTGAAAAGTCTCCAAAGTTCCATAATCAAGCTTGTATTTTTCACCAGTCTGAAATCCTTGCAACACCTCTTAAACAGGTTGCCTGAGGCTGATCTTTACTGAAAGTTGGCTCAGATCTGGAAGTATGTTTGATTCTTCCACACCAGTCCTATCCTTAGGGACCCATAACAAATCTGGGAGTTAGGTTAACAGGTGTAATTTTCCCGGCTATGTACTGAATAGTACATGCTTAAAGAGATAAAGGAACTTGCCAGAACTTACAAGTCAGTGAGAACAAATGGATCCAGAACTCAAACCTGGGTCTTCTGAGCTCTCACACTGGTTTCCATAGAAGACCGTGTGCCCGGTGGCCTGCACCCCGCCTGCCACAAGGTTGGGAACTACCCCAGCAAAAGGGATACCTTGGACTGAAGGAGCCCAGCTTCACCTGTCCCAGCGAAGCTGCTTTCCCTCCTGGTGAGGACAAGGGGGCTAAAGCCTTGCCACATCAGGCCTTTATAATCTGCTAGACAACGCTCCACTCACAGCACCGCTTATGAGGCGTCACAGCACTGACAGGTTTACGGCGATGGGGGATCAGGCCACAAGTGGATGCATAAAGAATTTCTGCCCACTGAACACAGCATGCCAAGGAAGCTTTTCTAAGCTTCCTCTAGTTACTCTGAGGATCTAAAAGGGAGATAATAGAAATAGCATCTAATGCTCTTCCCATTCTGCTAATTTTAATGGTTCTTTCCCTTTCATTCATTTGGTAATTTTTGGGCCAGCCATTGTTCTCAGTAGGAGGGATGCAGCAGCAGACAGAGAGACAAAAACCCCTGTCTTCAAAGAGCTTACATTCTGGGGCAGAAGTAAAGCAGTAAAACATAAATAAATGAACGAACGGGGCATGGTTGTGCAAGCTTGTAATCCCAGCAACTCGGAAGGCTGAGGCAAGAGCAGTGCAAGTTTGAGGCCAATCTGTGAAACGTTGTGAGACATTGTCTCAAAAACAAACAAAACAAAAAACAAGAACAAATAAAATAGATGATCGTGTATGATCATGTATATAATAAATATAACAAATAAAAACTAGGTGATATGAGTTGATCCTAGAAGAACTTTCAGAAGTTGTGATATTTAACCAGAGTTCTGCAAGGAAAGACAAGAAAATTATGCAATGAGCCTGGGCACAACTTGTCAGACAGAGAATTTCAAGGACCTGGTCTGGGGTGAGAATCTTCAGAGCTGTCAAATAGACAGTGAGACTGGAGTGTTGTAAGATATGAGGGTCAGGACAAAAGCAGAAGCCAAACTGAGCAAACTTCAGAGGTTGTGGTGAGGAATGTCAGCAGCCCTAAGGGAGCGGCCCGGTGAGGATACCCCTGGAAAGAAGGGCCAGCGAGCGGCCTGAACATCGAGTACAAGACTACAAGGGAGGGTGTGTCTAGGATTGGGCATGGGGTGAGAAACGATGAAAATTATGCCCTTAAACATCGAAACAATTAAAATCAGCAGCTACCCTGAATTGCAGGGAGGAATGGAGAAGCCAAAACTATACTTGGAGATTTTCCCATATCTGTCTTAGAAAATGATAGAATAAAAATTGATAGGTAAAAATTGCAAAATGTGCCTGTAGTTTCAGCTTTTCAGGAAGCTGAATCAGGAGGGTCACAAGTTCAAGTTTAACTTGAGCAGTTAGAAAAACTGTCTCAAAATAAAAATAGAAAGGGCTGGAGACATAACTCAGTTCAAAGGCCCTGTAGTCAATCCCCACTACTGTGAAACACAAAATTGTAAAATATACAAAGATACAGAAGATCTGAAAATTACACATAAATTTTCTTTTTCAGTATATATATGTTAGTTTTGATTTCACATGTACCATTTATAAAACTTCCCATGTTGTAAGTCATTAAGGAAACCTCTATAAGTCAAAGGAATCAATATCTTTCAGGCAATATTCTCCAACATATAAAAGAAAATTTGGAATAAATAACAAAAGGATTTCCTTTTTATTTGATTTGGTAGAAAATTACTTCAACCTCTTGCTAAGGTTACCTGATAAAGTACTGAATAACTTCTCTGTTTTCTTGCAGTTCATATAGTTTCTTTAAAACTGTTATTTTTTTATCAGTACATGTTCACAGGACATAATATTTACACCCCTTGTGTGGAGTTGGTGCATGTACATAACTCTTCTTAATTTCTTTTTCATCATCTCCCTCCCCTACCCCTCCCTCAATCTCTTGATCTCCTTCTCATCTGAGAAATATCCATCTCCCTACTTCCTATTATCTATCTTTTTTTCCAAGCATATATTTATTTATTATCTATCTTTTATTTTGCTCTTTATTTATGATTTGGGTTTCTCATATAAGAGAAACCATGCAATATTCAAACATGTGTGTCTGATCTATTTCAATTAATATTATGGTCTCCAAGTACATCTATTTTTCCACAAATGACTATCTTAAATCTTTTGTCCATGAGTCTGTACATATTGTTTTTGGTCAGTTTCTCGCACTTGGCTTTATCTTTATATGAAAGTTTCTGATGCTTGTTGGCATACAACAGTGTCTGAACATTAAAAGATTACGTATTTATTCTAGTCCTTGTAATCTGGCTTTGTGCTTGTCTTTCCAGCCTGCTTGTTTTCTCTGAACCCATGGTCACCCCACTGATTCAGTACTGGGTGGTGCCGAGTGCAGGCATACTTCAAGTGGGAGGTTGGTGTGGTATCGCTGTTTTAGCACTAGAGGGCCCCTCAATCCCAAATTTGTCAGAAATCTGCAGTTGGAATGTTCCAATGGATTGGCAGAGTGCCTGAAAAGGGTAATCTATGCCAGCAAGCTTCTCCCTAAGGCTGAGGTGCACCCAAAATCACCAACTTGTGGTCAAGTGCCATGAAATTCTGCTTAGCAATGGGCCTCACTAGGGAGCACCTGACCTTGGGTTACTAAGCAACAATTTTTGTCTGCCTCCTTCTTCTTTCCCTAGTCAGACAATAGTCTGTGTTAGGTATGCTGCTTGGGGTTGTGGGAGCAATGAACTGGGAAAAACTACACTGGCTCAAACCCAGAGGGCCAGATTCCCCTTTCAGACCCTTTCTCACCTTTCCTTGGGAGGCCGATCCCAATGGATGGAAGTTCTTGGATTGCTTTGCGCACTGGCTTTCCTTTGGGCTCAGCCAGTTGGAGGAACCTGCAATAGATGGGAGAGTAGAAAAGGACAGAACATTACCATCATCATTTCCTCTCTGCTTTGCTGCAGTTCTGACAATGCCATGCTCCTCTGGTAGGCAGCCCCTTCTCCATGGCACAGGTTTTCATGAGGTCAGATGATGTGCCTCTCTCCTTTTGTCAGTTCAGGCCTGAAGGTTGCACCAGCCCTTTCTTCTGCTCATCCCTAGGTGCTTCCCAGGATCTTGCCCAGATTCTGTAATAGTCCCTTCATTACTCTCATCAGTCTCCTTTCAGGGTGCCATTTGCTCTTGCCAGGCCTTGAAAATGAGGGCCAAGACAGGAAGGTGATTCAGGTGGCGAATAGAGGTGAGGAAAGTGGAAACAGGGAAAGGGAGCAAGCACAGGAGAAAGCAAGCAGAAAGATAAAGAACCACTTGTCAAGTCTGCTGTGATCTGACCTAAGAAGGATGAGTCTGCTACTTCTCCAGAGCCTTGATGTCTTCTCAGGCTGAAGTGGGGAGTGTGCTCTGTCCCTGAGGCCAGAGAAGCTCCGATTAATGCTGAAAGATAAAGAGGTTGCACAAACCATGCCTCCACAGTCCACCTATAAGAGAGCCCAGGGGACAGGTAAATGTAGGTTCTACTTTTGGGCTCAAAGTGTTTTTAGAAGTCTTTGTCCAATGGCAAAGTTGGTCAGGTTTCCCATAAGGCAAAATGGGCTTCATGTTCTTGGCAAGAGCAGAGCCACGAACAGACAAGAAAAAAATCATTGATACCTCTAGCCCTTCATTGTATCACTAGGTCTCCAAAGACAAGCCCCTCTGTAAGATGCCCTTAGGGAGAAGGATTCCCTTCTGTTCATTCAGCATGCTGCTTTGGACTCTGTCAGATGGAAATGAAGAGACTGAGTTCAGGGTGTCAGCTCTGTCATGGGATGGATGAGGCCTCTTCATTTCTGCTTCTTTTTCTTTCCTTATTTGTCAGGTGAGGAACTTAAAGTCCATTTTGGTCATCTGCACTCTGCTTGTCCTGATTCTTTTTCCAATTTCCTCCAAATAAACTCCCTGGGCTACTGGGTCTGTTATGGTCATGGTTTCTTCATTGTCACCATTATTTCTTCTATGCTTGTGTTTTGGGACAGCAGACACAGCTTCCAGAGATGCTGCCTGAATATGATCTCCTTCCATCTCTCTGCCTTTCTCCTTTGAAGCCAGTCAGACCCAAAACTGGTATCCCTGGAACAAGAGTTGTTCAAAGTTGTCTCTGAGTTAGTCTCCAGACCAATAAAAGGCATAGGCCATCCAAGATGTTCCAAGGTTTGCTCTGGAGTGCCACGCAAAATATCCAATATCCAAAGACTATCAGCGAAGGAGAATTCTTCCTTTCATTGACCCTGGGGTTCTACTACTGCCTGGAGACCTGAGTACTAGGACCTCCTCCCAAAGAAACATGCAGGAATAGACTAGTACCGGGACAAGCATGGAACAGTCTACGCACTTCTCTGCCTGCTTCTCAGAGGACGGCCATTGTACACGGGCTAGGCTCACACCCCGCCCTAGTTCAAGTGTCCTTCTTCTCTTTTCTAATCTTTTAGGCTTTTGGCACAAGCTTCTCTGAACTTTGAGGCTCGCAAGCCTATATTTCTTTGCTTATAAGAAATGATTCAACTCCGCTTTTAGACCTATAGAATAAGTACAAATATTGTGTATCCACTAATGACAGAGGGTAGCAGACAGTGGGGCAATATATATACATTATATATTTGTATATCATTTATATATTTATATATTATGTGTAATTATACATATATATATATACATACATATATATTTAAGGAGGCAGTTTTATGTTGGGTACATTTGACCTAAAATTAATAGCTATAATAATCTTCATTCCAGTACCTAATAAAGTTATTTTTACTGGACTATTTAGAATTTTAAAAGTTGTTTGTATACATTTTGGGATGACTCAAGTTTCTAAAAAGCTACCAAAGGATATTTGTCCTGTTTTCACTTGATAAAGTGTCCTAAGAATAAATGTAGACTAAAGATCATACCCAGTCCATCCCTGGAGTTAGTTCACAGCAACTACCTTTGAAGAAAGAGAGTCAACGGAGGAAGGGGCAATGTGAGGAGCAGCAGGCTACTCTCACTTTCCACTTTGTACTGTTTTTAAGAGATATATTTATATTCATTACTCTTCTTTGTAAAATTAATATCAATAAGACAAGGAATTTGTCAGTGATATTTTCATCTCTTCTTTGTTTTCTGTATTTAAAGATGTAATATGGGGGCTGGGGATTTAGCTCAGCAGCTTAAGTGCTTGCCTGGTAAGTGGAAGATCATGAGTTCAATCCCTGATACCAAAAAAAAAAAAAAAAAAAAAAAAAAAAAAAGGTAATAGATATCATGTACTTTAATAGTTGATTAAGATAAAATAAATGTGGTATTTTTATACAGTGGAGTACTACTCAGCTATCAAGAAAGATTGCATCAAGATTTTTATAAGTAAATGGACACAATTTGATACCATACTCATAAGTGAAATAAATCAAACCCACATGTGTAAATACCGTATTGTCTCCAAAGTGTAAGAAACTGAAGAAGTATATATGATCCAAAATCTACAATAAATACTGTGTAAGGGTGAGAAACTGTTCAAAGAGCAAAAGTAATTGGGATAGAGGAGAGGAGGAAAGAAGGAAGGGAAAAGGAAAAAGACATAAATTCATATATATGTATGCATAAGATAGCTAAATACTACTAATATTACTGAATGTATTAGTTATTAGAAAAGAACAGTTAATACTCAAATGATTAGATCAATTTTGCATGTCTACATCTGTTAATCTAAACAACCCTTTTGAAGGTAACGATATACAATATTGCAACCATTGTCAAATTCCTATCATCTTGTTTTGTAAACCTATAATGTTACTGTATTGGATTTGTTGTTGTTGTTGTTGTTTGTTTGTCTCTTTTGCTTTTTGTCTTTCTTTTCTGTGTCTTGTTTCTCTTAAATAAAAAAAGATAAAATAAACCATAACAGGTTCATATTTGATGATTTTTAACATATGTATGCATCCGTGAAACTACCACCACAATCAAGATAATGAACATTTCCATTTTGGCCACTTCATCACATTTTCTTTGTTTCTCTTTGTAATCCTTCTCACTCACCCTGCCTCACTCACATTCAGTCTCTGGTCTTCTTTCTGTCATTGTGGGCTATTTTGCATTTTCTAAAATTTAGTATGAACAGATTCAGTCATGCACAATTTTCTTTCTGCCTTCTTTTGCTCAGGATCATTATTTTAAGATTCATCCATGTTGCTGAATGCATTGATGGTTCATTCCTTTTTGTGACTCTATTCCACTTTAGAAACATACCATCATTGCTTCCAGTGGAGTATTTAAAGATTATTGAAAAGACAGCTGCCACAAATGCTTTTGTACAAGTCTTGGTATGGACTTTCTCTGGGAATGGAGAGCTAGGTTAGATTGTAGGTATCAGTTTAACTGTTTGGTAAATGGCAAAGTGGTTGTAGCATTTCACATTTTCATCATCATTACATGAATGTCCAAATTCCCCATACCCTGGTCACTACAAGATATGGTTGGTTGGTTTGTTTGCTTTAAATAAGCATATTGATAAGTATATAGTAAATGGTATTTCATTGAATTTTAAATTTGCCTTTCTTTCATGACAGGTATTTTTGAATATCTTTTCCATTGTATAGTTATTATCCATGTATCTTTTTTTGGCAAAGTGTCTGTTCAAATCTTTCACCCATTTGAAAAAATTTAGGTTGTTTTGTGTTTTCATTATTTTTAGAGTTTCTTACATACCTGAATGCATCTCTTTTGTTAGAAATATGATTTCTAAATATTTTATTCTAGTGTGTGACTTAGAAGTCCTGCCCTGAAACTAATAACTTGAGAAGAGACACAGACATGTGGGATCTCAACTGCTTTGGGAGTTCGGCAATCAACTGGAGAACAGATTAAAGGGAGACCAAGCAGCCTTGGTCTGGCTCCTCAGTAGCTGCAGAACCCTCCCTACCCCCTACCCTACAATAAGTGAAGTGACAGGGTGGAAATGTTCCAGTCAGGGTGGAGCAAAGGAGGCCTTACAAAGATTTGGAGGACCCAACTGTACACAGGACTGGGAACAGCCCCTGGCTGTCACAGCTTGAGGATGCCACAGAAACTGGGAGAGTGACACCAAGACAACCAGGGTAAGGAGTCAGTGAGCCACCAAGACTACACAGGAAGCTACTGACTGAAGACTGGCCCTGGTCCTCACATCCAGAGTCCAAAATCAGTCCCATATCCATCACTAAACCTACTTCAGACTTGGAAGAGTTACCCAGCAGGTTTGGGCTGTGACTGGGACAGAACTGTGGACACCAGAGGAATATTTTTCTTTTCTTTTTTCTTTTTTCTTTATCTCGATTTCTTTTTCTGTCTTCTTTTTTCTTATTTTTAATGTTGTTTAGATTTTTACCTTTATTTTTGTTCTATTAATCATCTTTCTATCTTTTCTCAACTGTTTCTACTGAACTGATGATATTTTAATGTTAGTGAACATTGTCTTGAGTCTGTCTGGTTTGCTTTGATAATCTTTTGTTTCTCCTTCATTTTTTCTTTCCTGACCTCTTCTCCAGTTTCCCAAAGCTTGAGTTATCATCCTTTGTCCTTCAGCCTTGCTTCTGTTATATTTCTCATAATTTATCTCTCTGTTTTGCCGCCATGCCTCTTAAATTTCCCCACCACAGGGTTAAATCACTCTACTAAGTTCCTGATTTATATTAGATTTTAATATATAACTGTAGATCTTGCTTTTATGATTAAATGTAAGAAATTACTAGTTAACAGAGTCTGTCAGTTTCTGGGTTGTGCTTGATGCTATTGTTATTGCTAATTGTACTACATTACACAGGATGTCATATCTGTTGTAATTAGCTTTTCTCCCTTGCATGATAACACTGGGATGGTGTGGGGTCATAACCTGCACCATCAACCAGTACCAAAGGACTCTGTGCTGAGCCAAACAGAAAGCAACAGCTCATTTTCAATGACTGAAAAAGTAGGCTCTTGGGACAAACACAAAGATCAAGAACCACCTACACCCAGAAGACATTTCTGAGGAGCATACGTTTCCTAGGGAAGCCCCAATATTGGTGATAAAACTATCTACGTTAAGAAATTTACAAACATCAACACAGAAAACAAAACAATATTTAAAAGTATAAAATGGCAAAATGTATCCCCAGACCTCCAGTGCACTCAGGACAAATCCAGAGAACAATGAGGTAGAGCAAATCAAAAGCCACCCACTTGAGTTTTCTGAAATGATAGCAACAGAGGTTAAAAAAAAAAACAGATGAATGATGCTATAGAGAAAATAATACCTCAGTTAAAAAGAAGTGAAGTTCAAAATGAATGACTTGCTCAATGCGTCTGGTGTAGACCAAAAAAAAAAAAAAACAAAAACAAAAACAAAAACAAAGGAGTTTAGAAAAATGATGGAAACCATCACTGCCCAACATAGAAAAGAAATGAAATCTATGAAACATTCAAATAGTTATCAAGGAGAGTTTAAATTCCATTGAAAGTATATGCAACTTAATGAACAAATGTGAGGACAGAATATCAGATCCAGAAGACAGGATTGTGGTTAGCAACCATAAAAAATAGATACTTTTTAAAAATTAAGTTTACTGGTATAATTCATATATACATAATGATCACATTTGTCATAGGGAATTTGTACCAGTACATGATATATCTTGGTCCCTTTTATTTCCTATTCCCCTCCCCTCCCTTTAACTCCTCCTCCCCTTCTTTAGAAAGCTTTGTCTCTATTTTATCTTTCTTTTCCCTTTTTTTCCCTTCCTCCCTTTCACCCTTCCCCATCCCAAGGTGCTCTTTCCTTTTGAACAATTTCTTTCCATTTCACAATATTTATTATAAATTTTGGCCCATATTTACACTTTCAGTTTCTCACACCAGGGGATAATGCAATATTTACACACGTGAGTTCGATTAACTTCAGTTAAGAGAATGGTCTGAAGTTGCATATATTTACTTAGAAATGTCTCAGGTTTACTCTTTTTTATGGCTCCGTAGTACTTTATTATATTAAAAAAACACAACTTCTTTATTCATTCCTTGGTTGATGGGCATTTGGGTTGTTTTCAAGATTTAGATATTATAAGCTGTGCTGCTATAAACATGAGTGCTTATATATTGCTGTGTTATGTTATTTTTAATTCCAGGAAGATACTGAGAAGGGGTATAGTTGGGTCATATAGAACTTCTAGTCCTAGTTTTCTGAGGACTCTCCATACTGATTTTCACAGTGATTGTACCAGTCTACTCACACCAAGAGTGGCGAAAGGTTTCTTTTCCCTACAGCTCCTTCAGCATTTGTTATTGGTTAATTTCTTGAAAATAACCATTCCTTTTGCAGTGAGGTGGAATCTCAGCATTGTTTTAATTTGCATCTCTTGACCAGTGATCTTGAACATTTTTTTAATATCTTTATTTGCCATTTTATTTCTTCATCTAAGTGTGTATGCATCTCAGATGCCCATTTTTGGATTGGATCTTTAAATTTTGGGGGTCTGATTTTTTTCAGTTCTTTATATATTCTAGATATATGTCCTTTGTCTGAGGAAAAACTGGCTAAAATTTTTTCCCACTCTATTGGCTGTCTTTTTACTGTATTGGTGATTTCTTTTGCTGTGCAGAAGGTTTGTAATAGGATGAGATTCCAGTTGTTGATTTTTTGTACTATTTTCAATGCAATTGTGGTTTCACTCATGAAATTTTTGCCTATACCTGTGTCTTCAAGAGTCCTGTATATTCTCTATTCAAGCAGATTTAATGCTTCGTCTTTAATATTTAGATCTTTGATCCATTTCAATTTTAGTTTAGTGTATGGCAACAGACACAGTTATAGTTTGAGTGTTTGGTACATGGAAAGTCAGTTTTTCCAGTATCATTTATTAAAGAGGCTATTTTTTTTTTCTAGCGAACATGTTTGACTCCTTTGTCAAAGATCAGGTGGCTGAATGTGTTTGGAGTTGTTTCTGCACCTTCTAATCAATCCCATTGATCCTCAGGTCTGGTTTTTTGCCAGTACCATGCTGATTTTATCAAGTATAAGTTCTAGCTTTATAGGATAATTTCAAGTCAGGGATTGTGATGCTTCCTTGTTGCTTTTCTGCCAAGAATTGTTTTTGCTATTCTAGATCTCTTCAGATTTCAAATGAATTTTAGGAATATTTTCTCTAGTTCTATAAGACATGCTAGCAATATTTTGATAGGGGTTGCATTAAATGTGTATAATGATATGGGAATATGAACATTTTCACTATGTTGGTTCTTCCTATCCATAAGCAAGGGATAGGCTTCTACTTTCTGATCTCAGTTTTCAGAGTATTGTAATTTTCAATGTATAGATCTTTTGCTTCCTTTCTTAGATCAATTAATATATATTTTATTATTTTGGATGCTTTTTTGAAATGTGTGGTTTTCCTAATTTCTCTCTCAGTGACTTTGCTGTTTGTGTACAGGGATGCTATTGGTTTTTGAGTGTTTTTACATCCACCTCCACTACTGAATTTTGTTATTAAATCTATAAGTCTTTTGGTGGAATTTTTTGTGTCTTCTATGTAGAGTATCATGTCATTCCCCCAACAAAAATAATTTAACTTTTTCCTTTTCTATCCTTACGCCTTTCATTTCTTTTTCTTGTCTGATTGCTCTGGCTAATGTTTCCAGAGCTCTATTGAATAGAAGTCATGATGGTGGACATCCTTGTCTTATTCCTGATTTTAGAGTGAAAGCTTTCAGTTTTGATCATTTAGCACAATGTTGGCTGTTGGTTTGACATAGGTTACTTTTATCAGATTGAGGTAAAAAGCCTCTATTTCAATTTTCTATAGGGTTTTATCATGAATAGGTGTTGGAGTTTGTCAAATGCTTTTTCTACATCTATTGAGATGATCATGTGATTTTTGTCTTTGGTTATGTTAATATGGTATATTACATTCATTGATCTGCATATGTTGAATCATTCCTATGTCCTTGGGATGAATCCTACTTGGTCATGATGCATAATCTTCTTGATGATGTGCTGCATTCTGTTTAACAGTATCTTATTGAGGATTTTCATGTCTACGTTCATTAGGGAGATTGACCTGTAGTTCTTTTTTCGTTGGGTCCTTCTCTGGTTTTGGTATGAGAGTAGTACTTGCTTACAGGAATGATTTTGGAAGTATTGCTCCCCTTTCAATTTTATTGAAGAGTTTTAGCATTTGTGGCATTAAATCTTTTCTAAATTACTTGTGGAATTCAACACTTACTCCTTCAGGACATGGGTTTTCCTTCATGGGTAAGTTTTTAATTGCATTTTCAATTTCATTGACTGATACTGAGTTATTTAGAATTTTTTATCTTCTGGATTCGGTTTTGGTAAATCATATGTGTCTAGAGATCTGTTCATTTCTTCTGTGTTTTCCATCTTGTTAGAGTACAGGTTCTATAATTAGGTATTTATGATCTTGATTTCCACATGATCTATGGTGATTTCATCTTTTTTTCCTAATTGTTTGAATTTGAGTCTTTTCTTTCTTTTTTTTTGATAAGGGTGTCTAAGGACTTATCAGTCTTTCAAAGAAAAAACTCTTAGATTCATTGATTCTTTGTATTATTTTCTTAGTCTCAATTGCATTAATTTCTGATCTGTCTTCATAATTTCCTCTCTAGTACAGGGTTTGCATTTGATTTGTCATCCTTTTTCTAGAAGTTTGAGGTTCAACATTAAGTTGTTTATGTGAACTTGTTTTGTTTTCTGATATGAGAGTTCACCACTATAAATTTCCTTCATAGGACAGCTTTCATTGTGTCCCATAAATTCTGGTATGTAGTATTGGGATTGCCATTTAACTTAAGATAATGCTTAATTTCTTCTTTAATTTTCTTTGTTACCCATTGCTTGTTCAAGAAGGTGTTATTGCATTTCCATATATTTATGTAGTTTTCGTGGTTTCTTTTGCCATTGATTTTCATTTTCATTGCACTATGGTCAGATAATATACATGGGATTGTTTCAATTTCTATACATTTACTTAAGCATGTGATATGGGCTAATATGTGGTATATTTTGAATATTGTCCCATGTGAAACTGAGAAGAATGTGTATTCTGATGTTGTGGAGTTGAACACTCTACAGACATCTACTAAGTCCTTGTGTTCACAGTTTTGTTTCAGTTCTGATATTTCCTTGTTGATTTCTGTCTAATTGATTTACCTAATACAACAGCATATTAAATTACCCCAATACAATTGTGTTTGTGCTTATTTGATTTTTCATGTTGGTTAAAATTTCTTTATGTAGTTGGGTGCACTGGTGTTTGGTGCATATATATTTATGGTTGTTATGTCTTCTTAAATAGGAGTTTTTCCTCAAAAATATGTAGTGACCTTTTTGTCTCTTTTGATCATTCTTGGCTTGAAGTTGACATTGTCTACAAATATAATAGCTACCCATGCTTTTTTCTGGGTTTCTGTGTCATGGAGTGTTGTTTTCCATCCTTTGACCTTCAGTCTATGAATTTCCTTTCGAGTTAAGTGTGTTTCTTATATACAGCATATTGTTGGATCTTGCTTCTTGATCCTTTCTTTCAGTCTGTTTCTTTCTTTTTTTTTTTTTTTGTGGCACTGGGGATTGAACAGTCTGTTTCTTTTGATTGGTGAATTGAGACCATTTACATTGAAGGTTATAACTGATGTATACTGGCTTATCCTTGTCATATCATTTTTCTGTTGTTGGATTCCTGTATTTTCCCTCTGTTTAGTTGCTTGCCCTGCCTGTTGGCTTCTTTATATTGGTGTTCTTGTGTTTGTAGTCTTTGTTTTTTCTTTCTAATATAGAGCTCAGAGCATTTCATAGAACTTTTTGTAAGTTTTGTGGTCATGAATTTCTTCAGTTGTTCTTTGTCATGGAATTATCATATTTCTCTATCAATTTTGAAAGATAGTCTTGCAAGTTTTATCTATCTGGGTTGAAGGTAGTTTTCTATTAGGGCTTGAAATACCTTGCTCCAAGTTCTCCTTGATTTGAGGATTTGTGTTGAGAATTCTGTTGTCATTCTCATGAGCTTTTCTTTATAGGTGATTTTTTTCCTCTAACCACTTTTAATATTCTGTTCTTGTGTTGAATTTCTAGAATCTTGATTGTTATATGCCTTGATTTATATGATTTATTTTGACCATGGCTATTGGGAGTTTTATATGCTTCACTTACTTGTATGTCAAATTGTTTTTCTATGTTTGAGAAGTTTTCTGCTATTACTTCTGTGAACATGTTCTTTTTTATGTCATTTATACTGTCTTCTGCTTTCTCATGAACTTCACTCAATCTTATGTTGTTTTGCTTTGCTTCATCTTGAAGCTGTTGAGTTGATTTTTTATGATCTCTTGCTGTTTTAAAGATGTCTTTCTTTTGTGGTCATTAGCCACAATCCTGTCTTCTAGATCTGATATTATGCCCTGGCCTTTGCTCAGTCTTTTGCATGCACTTTCAATGGAGTTTTTAATCTCCTGAATTACTGTTTGGATCTGTTTCATGAATCCATTTCTTTCCTATGTTAGTCATTCATGGTTTTCATAAGCTCCTCTGTTGTCTTATCTGTATCTTCTCTAATGTTCTTCATTTTGAGCATCACTTCATTTTGAGCATCCTTCCATTTGCTTTTTCACTTCTGCTATTATCATTTCAGAATATTCCATTGGGTGGTTCTCAATTTCCCCAGTCTCATTGTGCTCTGGACTTGTCCTAGGTGGGCTGGAGATCTGGGGTTGCATATTTCTTCTGTATCTTGTCATTTTATATTTTTAATTTTTTTTTTATGTATTTATATGCCACAACCCATGTGGCTCTTGAGGTTCTTGGGGTGAATGATCATGAAAGGATGAGAAAATAAAGAAAAGTCAAAGCTGGAGTCAGGTGGAGCCCTTAAGTCTCCTCATGCGAGAGACGAAACTGCTCAATCACTGTAGCACACTTATTTATAACTTCCAAAGAAGAATGTCAATTTCAACTCCACTGCCTAGCAATTTGTTTGCCTAGCTGACCTGGGCCCTTTGGTTTCTTTGTGTTGGAACATTTTGTTTATGTGACTTGTTTTGGGTTCACTGTGTTTTCAGGGCTGGTATCACTGTAGCCCACACATGTGATCCATCTCCAGCTTCAACAACTCCCTACATTTATACTTGTGGATTTCTTATGATAGATAGTTTTATCACTAGTATGAAGGCTGTGCTGCGAAATATCTCTTCCTCAGGGATGTCTTCTAGGTGAAGTGATTCTTAGTCTTTTGGTCTATTCCAAGAACCTACATTCCCAATTTATTAAGGATGAGAAGTTGCTATCCATTTGAATTAGCACCCAGTCCTTTGATACTGGATCATGATGATGGGTATGATCCCATACAATCCCAGTGTTGTCATACAAGGGGGAAAAACTGATCATTACAAGTATGATATCCCTTGGGTTAAAGTAGCACCATCAACAATAACCAAAAATCAAGCACAGCCTAGCTACTGACAAACTGGTAACCACTAACCTGATACCTTTAACCATACAAACAAATTCTAGTTATATAACAAAATCCAACATATACCAGGAACTTGCATGCAGTGATTTTCAACTTAGCAGAGCAATTTTATCCTGTAATCTGTGTGTGTGTGTCAGGGGGCAGGGGGTACTTAAGCATCATAGGGAACAATATAGAGAGATGAATGAGATCAAATATAGTAGAAACAAGGCTGAAGGGCCAAGGATAACTACCCAAGTTTTGGAAAACAGGAGAACACAGGAGAGAAAGAATTAAAGAGAAAGCAATAGAGTATCAAAGTGAACCAGAAAGAGAAGAAACAATGTTTACTCACATGAAAATATCATGAAATTAGGAAAAAAGGTTGAGGAAAAGGAGAAAGAAGATGAATAGAAGAAAATAAATGAAAGGTAAGAAACCTAAATAGTGAAAAAAAGAAAGAAAAAACCCCACAACCAAACAGAAAAAGGAAAATCAATCAAACATACAAAGAAAAGGAAAAGTAATAAAGTCCCTCCGGTGTCCACAGCTCTGTGGCAGGTCCAAGTTGGAACCCAGAAGCCTTCTGTGTACTACAGCCAAATCTACAGTAGGGTTTGTGCTGGTTATGGGAATGATCTTGGCCACTGGGTGTAGGGGCTGGGGCCAGTCTTCTGTTCTCCCTGAACCCTTTGATGTAGAAGGCAGCCTGCCCATCTGTTTCTGTTTCACATGTTTGTATGCTGGAACACAAGTCTGGTTCACCTAATTTACCAACTGCTGGCCCAGATTCTCACTGCTGCTTTAGGCTTTTCCATGTCACTGGTCCTGCCTGCCATCTTGCTGCCATTCTGGGTTTCTCTTGCTGGTTCCACCTGCCAGAATGCTCCCATGCTGCTTCTGCTCTCACTGGTCCCTGAGAAAGATATCTTAAAAATAGCAAAGGAACATTAGAAATCAATTTAATAGCTTCTAACTGAGACAAAGAATAATAACAGAAGAATGATTGGAGTCAATGAGAAAGCAGGAGACAGCAGAAATTCCATAAAAAGACCTGCTTATAGAAGTAATGGCAGAAAACTTTCCATATATAGATAAAAAATTGAACAGACAAATAAATGAAGCATAGAGAACTCCAAATAGCTATGACCAAAATAAATCTATACTAAGGCATGTAATAATAAAGATTCTAGAAATCTATCACGAGAACAGAACATTAAAAGCAGTTAGAAAAAAAAATCACTTTTAAAGGAGAGACCATCAGAACCACAGCAGACATTGGCATAGACGTTGGTATAGACAAAGACTTCATTAACAAAACCCTGATTACACAGGAAATACTACAAAGAATCAGCAACTGGGATCTCATCTCACTAAAAAGCTTTTGTATAGCAAAAGAAACAACTAACAGAGTGATTACAAGAGGTAATCCACAGAGTGGAAAAAAATTTAGCTAGTTCCTCAAACAAAGAACTAATATCCAAAACATAAACTAAAAAAATCAGACCCCCTAAACATAAAGACTCAGTACAAAATAAGGGCATCTGAGATGAATGCACACTAATCAGATGAAGAAATATGTACCACAAAAAATATATGAAAAACTGTTCATATATTTCACCATCACTGATTGTTTGAGAGATACAAATTAAAACAATGCTAAGATTTCATCTCACTCCAAAAAGAATGGCCATTACCAAGAAATCAACCAATAACAAATGCCGACAGGGCTGTGGGGAAAAAGTAACCTTTTTCTACTGTTGGTGTGAGTATAGACTGATGCAACCAATATGGCAAAAGATGTGGAAATTCCTAAAAAAACTAGGACTAGAGGTTCCATTTGACCACCAGGCTAAACCCCTTTTAGATATCTTCCTGGAAGAATTAAAAATATCATATCACAGCAATATATGTGCCCTCATGTTTATAGCAGCACAGTTTGTAACAGCTAAATCTTGAAAGCAACCTATATACCCATCAACCAAGGAATGAATAAAAAAGATGGAGTGCTTTTATACAGTAGAGTAATACTAAGCCATAAAGAAGGATAAACTTGAGACATTTCTAAGTAAATGAATGCACCTTGAGAACACACTTTTAAACAAAATAAATCATTCACAAGTATAAATATAACATTGTCTCCCTGATGTGAGAAACTGAAATTGTAAATATGGGTCAAAATTTATAATAGATATTGTGAAATGGGAAGAAATTGTTCAAAAGAAAAGAGTAACCAGGGAGAGGCAAGAGGGAAAGGAAGGGAAAAGAAAAAGGATAAACGAAAGATAAAATAGAGACAAATCTTTGTAAATAAGGAGGGGAAAAGGAGTTGAAGGAAGGGGAGGTGAATAGGAAAAAAAGAGGAATCATGACATATCATGCGTAGGCACAAATTACCTATGATGAATGTGATCATTATGTGTATGTAAATTATGCCAATAAAGTAAATGAAAACAAAACAAAACTCTTCTTCTTCTTGCCTCACATGTAATGTAATCCCCTTATAGTTTTCCCATTCCAGGAAATGTACTCTTCAGCTACTCAGCTCCTCAAATCACAAATGTGGAAGTCATCTCTTTTCTTTCATCTCCCACATCCAATTTATTAACAAGTATTATTTATTTACCTCCCTTTCACTTTCTTCTTCATTGAGTCCCAGTCTAAACCAGCATTAGCAGGCATCATTGTCTGATTCCTGATTTTAAAAGGTCATGTACTACAGTAACAGACTTCTAACAAGTATCTTTCAACTTTGTTTCCTTATAACCTTTTGACAAAACAGTTAAAGTTATATTCTAGAACTATAAACCAGATCATGTTACTCCTTAGCATAAAACCCTTCAGTGATATTACTTTATCTTGTGTTGCTCATCTCCTCATTCACTATCTTCTAGCTAACTTGTCTTCCTTGTAGTCCTATGAAAGGTGCAGTTTTTCTGCCTGTTGTCTTTGTACTTATAAACTTCACAGAGGACAAGAACAGTATCCACCTTGCTTCAAGGTCCAGATCTGTGTAAGTAGTCATTATTTGTTACCTTTCAAAAAAATGTATACATGAAATTTTTGCTGGGTGAATGAATGGTGTTTCCTCTATTTACAATTTTTCCTTAATTATTACTTGGGTAAGTATTATTTGTCTTTTAGGGCTCTGTCATTTCATTCCTTAAAGAAGTCTCCTGTCTTACCCTCCCTGCTTTAGGCAACTACCCTTACTTACAATAGGGGTAGGCACTGACCCAGGCTGGGCTGGCATTATCATGTCCCCTTCTTCTGATCAATTAAGTCTTATTCTCAGGCTGCCATATAAATAAATAGTGAAGAAAACCCTCTGTCCTTGGGCCAGAATGCAGCTCAGCTATGAGTCATGTTTTCTGATATGTGAAGAAAGTTTCTCTGAAGTAGAAGAAAATGAAGCCAATTCATAGAGACACAAAGAAGAACAAAGAGAGTGTTCTGATAGCAAGCCAGTCTCTGGATCTCATCATTCATTCCTGAAGCCTTTGCAAAACCTGGATTACAAGCTCATTCTTGCATCTATGAGTTACCCTGATAATTTTTCAATAAATTCTATCTTTTTTTTTTTTTTTGCTTAAGTTTGTTCAGATCAAGTTTCTGTTATCTGTAATGGAAAGATGTGTTACTAATATACATTCTTTGGCCTCCCACTCTCAACTATAGCCTCCTTAAATACTCTTTAAAACACTCTGTGCTTTCTTTCATAATACTTATCGGAATATATAAGTACATATTCATTTGTGCATTTCTTTTTTGAATATTGGTTTCCTCATGGATAACGGAAACCATCTTTGTTTTGTTCACTACTTTGTATTCAACACATAGTATGGTGTTTTGCCCATCCCAAGCACTCAGTGCTTATTTGTCAAATTAAGAAATAAATAAATAAATGACATTGTGGTTGACTAAATATGAAGAGGGTCCAGAAAGGGAGGAGGCTTAGAATGACTCTAGAGTTTCTACCTTTGCCAAGAGGGTGGGGAATGATATCACTGACTTACTTTGGGAACATATGAGGAGAAGCCAGTGTGGGAGAGGAAGAAAATGACCGAAGTTCTGGACATGAGTTTGGGGTGGTCTTGGTACATACACCCAGATTTTCCAGTGAATAGGGAATATGCTTACACCCAGAGAATACTGGACTAGAGATTGAATTTGGGAGGCCTTAGGTAATAGAGAATGCAGAAGCATTGCAGGTAGATGAGAACTTCCAGGAACATGAAACATGGGAGAGAACTGATGACAGAGGAGAGAGCCCAGAGGAAAAGCCCCTCAGGGTAGTATAGATCAGGGTTGTCCAGTGGTCCTCAGAGTTTGCTTCATGGCCCTGGAGAGTCACCAGTCAAGAGATCTAGTCCTGGGTTTGCAGCAGTCTTTGAGAAGAAAATAGTCTGGAGCCAAGTCTAGCATCCTTGACTTTTTGGAAGATCAGTGTTCTCTAGATCAGGGAAGAATTTCCCAGTAAGACACTACCTGTCTGTCTGCTCAGAACTGTGCATCAGTCACCTTATGTACTAGGAATTTTAAAAACATTTCTGTATATGAACACATTTCATCTTTAATGTTCTGAAGTAGAAGCTACTATTATGCCCATTTTACAGAAAAATCAAGGACTAGGGAAGGTTAAAAAAAAAAAAAACTTGCCCTGAATCTAACTTCTAGGGAGTGTTCACACCAGAATTCCAGCAACATGATCTTTCTACTACAAGTTTTGTCTTCTCTTCAGCTTCGTGCCATATGGAGAAAGAGTAGATTTGCTTTGTGAGCATGATGGAGACAAAAGATCTCAGAAGGCACAGTCAACAGCCTAAACCTTAACTCACTGCCAACTTTGCCAGACTTACTTCTGGGAGGACAAAGATGCAAACTTACCTTAGCCTGGGCTATTTTCTTTGGTGCCACCAACTGGATCTGTGTGATGAACTCTAGTGATCCTTGCTTTGGGGGCTTTCTGACCAGGCCTCTTGTCCCTGTAGATTTTTAGTCTTCTTTCTGACAATTGGCAGAACTCCTTCTCAAGGGGTGTCCTTACTTTCTCCCCAGAATATCATGGAAAACAGAGATCCAGAACTCTGCACTGAGCTGAACTTGGGATTTTCCTAACTCTCAAAATAGAATCATTCAACAGGACAAGAGTTTCTGGAAATTTAAAAGCAACATACACACATGCATACATGCACACTCACACACAATCCTTTTAGAAAATATTCTTTTTGAAAAATGAGCATAGCTTCAAATGCTTTTTAGATGTTATTGCTGATTTAAAGCCAACTTACTAGTTTAGAGCCATAAAACACATTATAACCCAGTTTGCTCCAAAAATTATCACATCAGGTATATTTGGAGACATGCCGTCCTGGATTAGGTGGGTAGAGGTGGACAGAATACAGGAAAGAAAAAGAAATTCTCATCTTTTCCCTTGAGTTTTCCAAGAAAACAAAGATTATTCTTAAAGAAATCCCCCATCCTCCAGATTTTTTTATCTCTTACTGTGACCCAGAAAAATATACTCGCAAAATCTACCCCTCCCAGTCAATATCCCATGTACTTCCACGCTGGAGGGAATAGCACACTGTCCATGTTTTCACCTCCCCCTCACCAGGATTGACCAGGCTAAGGGAAACCTCACTATTTATCTGGAGCAGGCACACCCAAACCAATGCATCTTCCAGTAGACAGGAACAGATAAATCTCCCAGGGAAATTCTTATCCTTGTGTAATACATTCACAATTCCGCAAATATTTGCTGGATTTCTTCTATGCTAGGACAGGGGATAGAGGTAGAAAGGTAAATAAGCTACACTGTCTTCCTGGAAGTATCTCAAAGACTGATGGGAAGAACTAACAAGCGCATCATTAGTCTGGTACAGCCTGGTGAGTCCTTAGACAAAGATGAACAAAAAAGGCTTCATTTACATGAGATGGGTTTTCCTGGAGAACTTCCTGGAGCAGGAGGACTTCCTGGAGAAAAGTCTGCCTGAGGTTTGTCTTGTTGTGGAAAAAAAAAAGGCTCAGCAGAGTGGGGAGACATGTATCATAGGTAGAGGAAGTAGCATGTAAAAATAAATAAATAAATAAATAGAGAGCTGTTGATGCTTTTCCAGAGTTATAAATAGACCAATATACCTTGAGCCATTAGAGGACAGGTGAAACTAGAAAGGAAGGCAACTGTGACACTATGAAGAGGTTGGATTATTGAATTTTATTTGGAGTCAGCAATTTTTTTTTTCTAGTACCAGGGATCAAACTCACAACCTTGCACCTGCCAGGCAGGCACTTAAGCCACTGAGTTAAGCTCCCAGCCCTATTTTTTTTTTTGAGGCAGGGTCACACTATGTAGTTCAGGCCAGCCTTGCTCATGGTGTAGCCCATACTGGCCTCGAACTCACAATGCTCCTCCTACCTCAGCCTCCCAAGTGCTGGGATTAAAGGCGTGCACCACCAACCCCGTCAGCAGGTTTTTTATAAAGGTATAAACAAGGTATACTTTAGGTATCTTGGGTCATGTGATCTCTGGAGCAACTGTTCCACTCTATTGATATAGCCCAATAGTAACCATGTCAAAAATGTAAATCAATGCACATAAAACTTTATGTACGAAAACAGGTAGTGAGGAAATTTGGTCTGTGGGCTGAAATCTGCAGACCCCTGCTATAAATCGCTATCATCCAAAAATAGGCTAACCAACTCTTCTCAGTTTGCCTAAGAGTTCTACAATTTTTAGCACTAAAAGTCTTACAGTCTTGGAAGCCCCTCAATCTTATGTAACCCTGGACCATTGATCACTCAACCTGGGGAGCTCATTAAAAACTGTGAACTCCTGATCAATGAATCACAAACTGGGGTTAGAGGAGTCACAGGGGATGGGGCATCACCACTGAGCAAGAGAATGAATTCCTGTGTCAGATTCTTTGTTCTCACAACAGGAATATGTAGATACCTCAGCCCACGATGACATGAGAAGATGGCCAGCGTGAACACTTGCAAGGATAGATTCAGCTGAGCAGATGCACCCAACTCAGGCTGAGCATTTCTTGGTTTCTGGAAAAATGTTTTTCAGGCTGGGCATTACCTGGTTTATGAAAAAAAAGTTTTTCAATAAGTAATCAGAGAAGAGTTCAACCAATCCAATTTTGGGGGGCTTAGGCCAGCCCACAGGAGGAAAGAGACAAGAGGAGCATTTCCCTTCCTTTCCCTTACTGTTTGTCTGAAGAAGCCATACCCAAATCAGTGCCCCCTCTAGAAGTGAAGAGGGGAGTGAGTCCTACACTAGAGTTTCAGGCTGTATTTCCAGATTTAAAAAAAAAAAAAAAAAAGCAGAGGGCAAGATAAACTTTTGGGCCCAGATGTCAGGTTTTGAAACACTTCATGGTCAGCCCTTATCAGCAATAGCTCTACAAAGCCAGATAGAAAATTTTCCTTTCTGAAGCAACAGGTGTTCGACTTCTGTTCAGAAATGACCACTGTTTGACCAGGCAAACAAAGAGTTTGCTTTAAAAGGACTAATAGTGCTCTCTTTGCTTTCTTTAATCAGTCCCTCTTTAATTTAACTTTGTAGCCGTGAGGGAATTTTCCACTTAGTTACATATAGTGTTTCCTATCTTTGGGACTGCTTAGTTCTAAAACAGGCAGTTCTTGTTCTAAGAACATTAGTATATGAACACCCATACAGTATAATTTTATTTACTTAAAAATTCTTAATGTTTTAAATAGGTTCTCTCTGATACACTATTGAGTTTGCTTATAAATTATTAGGCTCATTAATTATTTGGTCGGCATCACTACCTATTGCTAAATAAGGAGCCATCAGGAACGAAGATAAAAGACATTTTAAGTATTGGGAAAACAAGTATCCTCTTGGCCACGGGCAGCAGTGCACGGTGGTTAAATGAGATGACCCTGGAGTCATCCTGCCACAGTGGGAATCCAGGCTTAGATCTGTGATTTTGGGCACAGAAATTCATCTCCCTAAGCCTCAAATTCTTCATCTGTGAACTAAGAATAATAATAGTAATTTCCCCCATGGGGTTTTGTGAGGATTATATAAGGTTATGTGTGTAAAGTGCATAGCATAGTCAGCACGTAATAAATGTTAGTTCTTAATATTACTCATGAGGCAAGTTATTTTATCTCTATAGATCTGTATTTTCTCACTAGTGAAATAAAGGAGTTGACCTCTAAAGTTTCTCTGTCAATTACTAATTCTATGTCTCGTGTATAAAACTCACAAAGAAGAGAGGACGGGCACACCCAGGACAGCTGAGGGAAAGTAGCTGCATGAGAGGAATGCAGACATATGAATGTGAATGTAACATATTCCTATGTTACATTTGAATGCTAACATTTATTTAACAGTGAAGAAGGAATAAACTGGAGCGAGACTATGGAGATACCACTTATTTCCTAGTCAGAAGACAGACATAGATGATGTTTTTCTAGTTATAATGAAAGGGAATTCAAATTTTAGACAGAAGCCTGCCCAGTTTGGTTGTGGGCACACCAAACCCAGTGGACATGTCCAGGCAAACCTGATAACAGAACATTCCTTTCTTTGTGTAACTCTTGTTTTTACTGCTTTTGTGTAGCTGATGGCCTTGCAGTGTAACTTAAGGTATCTTTACCACCTTTGTGGAACTAATAGCCTTATGATGTAACTTGAGATGTTCAGACTCCTTCAGCAACCCATGATGTCACCTAACCCTCCAATCCTATTAGCCAAATCTGTCTATGAACCTCCCTGCTTGTTTTCCCTTTTAAAGCCTCAAAACCCCGCTGGGCAGGGTTCTGGCTCTTTGGGCAGAAGCCCACTGGTGTAATAAACTGCCTCCTTAGCCTCCTTGGTGCCATTTTTTCCCGTGTTTATTCTGATTTCCATGACAATACAAGACTAAATCAGAAGCTGAGACATTAGACATGATTGAGAGGTACATACTCCACACTCTCTGGTGGACATCTCATTCTGCAAAAGGAGAGCATCTGATATGCTTTTATTGTGTTAAACATCAAGGTAATAGCAAATCAATAATCCATGGGCCTCATTTTCACCATCAAAGAAGGATTGGTCTATGAAAATAGGAGGAACTTTCACGGTTTATGTCATTTCCCAATTTAAACTCACAAGGGACAGGTATGTTGCGCATAACAGATAGTATTCCAAATGGCGTTGATTTTCAAGATAAGATTCTATAACCACAAATTACACTCATTAAGAAGAAAGTTGTAGGGGTGTTATGGTTGGTATAAATTTGCTCCATGCGTTGTTAAGCACTTGCTACCTTCCAAGATCTTTGTACACATGGAGGAGACACAATATTTTAAAGGCCTTATCCTAAAGGAGCCGATAAACTCACAAAAGGATAGCTTATGTAAATGACCATCCAGAATGCAATTTCAGTGTAGTTTCAACACTGCTAAGATAGAAGCATGCACAGGTTGCTATGACAAACTTGTGAGAGACACTTAGAAAGGTTGGGAAGGGTCAGAGAAAGCTCCCTGGTAGAGGTAACAGTCAAGTTTTGAAGGATGCATGGAAGTTACCAGGTAAAAAAGAGGTTCCATTCAGAAAAGAATGTGTGCAAAAGATCACAGTGAAATTTGGAAGCAATTTAGCATTCTTCCAAACCTGAATTCAAATTAAGGAATGAATGGAAATGAGGCTGGAGAGGTAAAAAGGGTTACATGATGTTTGACCTTGCATAAGAATATCCTTGTATAAGAGCCTGGCTAATGATCTTGGGTGCTATTCTGTAGGCAGTGAACATCACGGAAAATCTCACACTGGGGGAATGGGACCATCTGATTTATATTTTAGATCCATGACATTGCGTGAGATGAATTTTATAGAATTCTGGTTGAAAACAGAAAGATCAGTGGTGAAGTTGTTGGTAGAAAACTAAAAGAGTCAAGACATAAACTAGGGAGTGGCTTAAGGATGGAGAAGAAGCGGTGGATTTGGGTGCCTTGAAGAGGTAGGGTTGAGATTATTTTGCTACAGATTGGATATGGGAGGTAAGTGAAATGGCCTAATTCTGTGCTGATAACATGAGAGACACTGCTAGTAGCTGAATAAAATAATAGATGAGATGGCTCAGGGAGAGTAGGTAGGGTAACATGAAAAGAATGTGGAGAACTATTAGAAGGTAAAACCAACAAAGGAATGGAAAAGAGGTACTCAAAGAAGGAAAAAGCAAATCAAGAGAGAGCTATCATGAAGCATCAAGAAAGGCAAGAGTTTCAAGTAAGAAGCCCACAGTATTTAAGCATTGGACTTTGCAGAGGCAGTTTTGATCCAGTCAATAGCAGTGTTGATGGAGTGATGGGGACATAAACCAGACTGTGATAGCCTGAGGGACAGTGAGAGGTGAGGAATTAGAAATGGAACAGAAGCAACTCTCTCAAGGCACTTGGCTGTGAGGGGGAAGACAGACACAAAGAGATGCTGGGTTGAGGGAGAAATTTTTAAGGACATCAAGACAACTGAGCACATTTATATTGTGAAGCAAAGAGCCACCAGAGAAAGAAAGAGGTTGCAGAATAGAAAGAAGGTGTCTCTGGCAATGGTCATACTATCCCTCAAAGGAACAAACTGTCAGAGATGATACAGGACATCTCCCTTTGATTGACCCAGCTAAATAACATGAAATCTTCCAAGATTCTTCAATATGACAGTACTTACTGTTTTTTTAGTATGTGTATACACTAACCACTGGAACGTTCAGGTAAACTGAAGCTACATCATGGGGTGAAACATCCAGTTCTGAAGTAAAGGCTATTGACTACTTGCCTAGCCCTGGCCCCTCAACCGAGATCATAATGATCTAACCCCAGAGTCCTTCGGGATAATGCGATTGCCAGGTCATATGTCTCCATAGCTACATTCCTATGCCTCTTTTGGGGCAAAGCTAGCAAAGGCTACTTCTCTCCAACTTCTTGAAGCGTTTGGCTTCAAGACCTGTCATGTTAATTCAACTCGATTGCATTCAAAGGAGTCAAATATTTATCGAGTACATAGAGTGTAACAGGTTGCTGCTGATAGGTATATAGCTCCTGCCCTAAAAAGGCTTGTCTTTGCCCTTGGCAATCGCCTTTTCTGGGAACTGGTGATAAAGACAAGAGGAATTAACTTAACAATGAATTTAATGTTTTTACAAACTATGTTTAAAGAGCCCTTACGTTCTCTGATCAAGAAAGGGAGTAGAGGCAAGAGAAAAATAGATTCTAGTCCTCCCCACAAAACTTAAGCTTTAGTAGTTTTGCTTCCATTTGCTTCATATATTTAGATATTCATAGGGTTTTTGTTTGAACCAAAAGTCCCACTACTAAGAGATGCTTAAAATTCCATCAAGAAAGGCATTAGTTAGCTTTTACTAGTATTATCTTATGTTAGTATTGTTTTTTTTTATTAATCAGCTTTCCCATTACTGGGGGAAAATACATGACACATTCCACTTAAGGGAGAGGTTTATTTTGGCTCGTAGTATAAGTGGGTTCAATCCATGTTTGGCTGACTCCACGGCAGAAACAGCAGGTTAAGAATGCATGGTGGAGGAAAGCTGCTCATTTCATGATGATCAGGAGGAGAGAGATGAGAGAAAGAGAGAGAGAGAGAGAGAGAGAGAGAGAGAGAGAGAGCGAGCAAGAGAGCAAGAGAGATTGAGACAGAGAGAGACACAGACAGAAATAGAGAAAGAGAGACAGAGAAAAAAGAAGAAGGAAGGGAGGGAGAGGAAGAAGGAAGAAGGGGAAAGAGGAGGAGTCAGGGACAAGAATATATATTTCTTGGTCATGCCTCCAGTGACCTACTTTTAAACAGGCTCCACTTTCCAACAGCACACTCAGCTACTGAAGTCATCAAGGGATGAATTCGCTAATATGTAGAGCACACTCATGATCCAGTCACTTTCCAAATACATGCAACATTTTTTTTTTTGAGACAGGTTCTTGGTGTGTAGTTCAGGCTAAACGTTAAACACCTAGGTAGCCCAAGCTGTCCTCAAACTTATGGCAATCCTCCTGTCTCAGCCTCCCAAGTGCTAGGATTACAGGTGTGCACCACCACACCTGGCTACACGAGACTTTTGGGGGATATTTCAGAACCAAACCATAGCAGCTCTTAATACTGAACTGCCAAGAAGGGAGACAAAAATAATTGAATAAAGCATTTAATTTGCTCTTCCCAAAGTCTATTCGTGACAAATACCCAGTAGCAGAATGTGCCAGTTCCTAGTTTGGCATTGAGGGAACATAGGTAAAGAAAACTCAGACTCAGCTCCCAAGGATCTCACAGGGGAACAGGGAGGGGCACCAGTCTTCACTGTGATGGTCATGATCTGTGAATTAAGGAGAGTGGGGAGAAAAAAGAGACAAGATCATCACTAAGAAGTGGAGGAAAGAGGCTGTGTCTGGGAAAACTTCCCAAGACACATTTTGAGCTGTGTCTTAAAGGTGACCAAATGCTGATGCTTAGTGAATGGGCAAAGTTAGCTGCTTTCTCCACAGGCTGAACTGGCATCACTGAGGCCGAAGTGCTCGGAGTCCTTTGTCCTTCTGCATACTACCACCTAGTGGCCATAGTCAATGCCCACGTTTTCCTGAAGTGACAACTTTGTCTTCTGCCTGATTTTGGAGATGAGGAAACAACAGACATAAGGATGGACTAGGGATTTCTCTGGTAGCTAGTGGGTTTTGAAGGTAGGTCTGGATCAGGACCTTATTTCTATGACTCTGTATCAGGTTGATATGATGCAGTTTCTTCCCTGACTCAAACCGAAGGTCACGTGAGATTCCATTTGGTGACTGCTTGTGGAGTGTGCTTACATCCAGGGCAGCAGACTTTTGATGGTGCAGACACCTTTAGAGAGAAGGAATGAGGGCGTCAGTGGCTGAGTTAGAGAGAAAAGGGAAGAAGAATATACTCCTTCCACTCCACATCCACTGGCCCAATCCTCATATCTGTCTCTCAGCAATGAGAAAAGTGGCTAGAGATGTTCTGGGGATGGACAGAGACTGCTTACATCAGGTCCTGTATTGCTACCACACCCTGAGAGGAGATAAGGAAGCCCTACAGCCGTGTCCTTTCTGCCTATGACACCAGGCAAAGGAGAGTATCTTCAGAGATCCAGGAAAACAGCTGGAAGCTTCTGAAAACACCTGTCAGTTGTTGAATGTCTAAAAATGTGCATTCAAATATGATTCCCTATTCAAGTGGAAAATTTACGTGCAATATGTTTCAGGAGGCTGTGCGATGTTACAAAACCCCCCGTAGTTTCAACATGTCCTTGCCAGCAGCCATCACTATCAAATTTCCTATGTCATTGTGTGTGTGTGTGGGCATACTACGTGGTTCTTGCGTATGTTATATATTTTGTGGACATATTATAAATAAACACACTACTGTTTTATTCCTAGAAGCTAGTGAAGAATGGATTTTAAAGGCTTTATGATAAAAATCATAGAAATAATAGGTCAGTGGGATTAATACAGTCAAAATAAATCAAGAACTAGATAACAAAGAATGGGGCAAAAATAAACATATTAAATAACAGCAACTTTGGGCACAGCAGGAATATTAGTTTAAGCCTAATTTTTGGTCTTAACACAGCATCACCCAGGGAAAGTAAAGAACTGCCATATGGTTGGGTCCTGAATGTGTTCCAGGTATCCCCAACACAATGACATGATAAATATACTATCAAGAAGGTGTCTTTATTTAGTGGAGGACACTAAGGTTCATCATGGCTGTATATTTCAGAGGCACTGTAAAGTTGATAGAGTCGTTAATACATTCATTGGCACCTTGACTTGTTTATCTACTAAATACTCAGCTGTCTCCACTCCTCCCCACCTCTGCCCCGTATCCCCAATGTGAAGGCTTTGGAACCAAGAAAGACAGTTTTCTGGCTGGAAGAATGGAGAACAAAGCTAGGCAATGGTTCACAGAGGGCCCTGGCCAAGGTAGGCTAACCCGGGAACTTCCCTCTCCACCTCCCAACTGAAAAATTCTCTGGGTTGTTTCTGAATATTCCACACTTCAGGATGGGCAGTGTGGCTGGAGATCAGAGCCCTGGAACCTCTTTTTGTACCCATCAAGCTGAGTTCACAGCAGGAAGAAGAAGGCTGGGGGCTGCTTTTGATTAGCCTGCATCTTCTGCCAATGTGAGAAGTCCTCTTTGTGGACAATTAAATGTTTCTCATGGACTCGGCATCTGGGTTTAGCAAAGTAGGGAGTGGCTTCTCTCTCTCTCTCTACCATACCCCAACTTCAACTCAGGAGCCAGGCTGCAAAATTCAGAAAATCTAGCCATACTACCCTGTTTACCCTTCCACTCTTCTTGGGGTCGCTGTGCATACCCAGCTCCAGATCTCTGCAGGTAAATCTAGGCTGGGGACATGGACCTCCCAGTGGTCTCTGCAGTCACTGTGCTGGACCTTGGGCAGGGACTGACAGTCCTCCAAATTAAAGTAGCATTGACTTCCTAGCCACTCCAGGGGAGAAGTTCTTGGCGAAACCCTGACTCCCTCACAGTTTATAGAACAAGCTCATGTCCTGCAGTTATTTACTGTGTTTCGTTGAATTGACATGTGAATAGAGGCCAACAATAGGAGATGGCAACAAAGCCAGGCTTAAAAGGAAAAAAAGTCAATTGGGGAAGGAACGTGTGACTTGTATGTTTTGTTTTCTCAGGCCTCATCTTCCTTACCTGTAGCTGTCAAGTCTGTCCACTTGCAAACACTTGCCTTGTGTCCCTTCTGTGTGCCAGGTGCTGTGCTAGGCACCCAGCCCAGGTTGGTCCATTTCTGGGGTGGAAGAAGCTGAGAAGAACAGTTTGGGTTTATGAACAGGGCACTATGAGAGCACAGTGGGAAGGTGAAAAAGACCCCTGGACCAACACTTGAAGGGCTCAGAAAATTTTCTTGCTTACAGTGGAGGGAGTAACAAGAAAACAAAACAACTATGATTTGTTTATATAATTTGGTTTTATCCAAAGCTTTCTCCAAAATAATCCCATTTGGTCCTCAAAACAACTTTTAAAAGTAGGAAAGGAAGGAAGATATTATAGTGTTGGCCCATGGAAGATGCTTCATAAAAGTATACATTTTGAAATGATTAACACGGTCAAGCTAATTAACACTTTTATCACTTCATATGGTTACCATTTTTTTGGAAGAGCACTTCAGGATACTGAAGATCTACCCTCATAGCAAATTTCCAGCATAAAAGACAGCACTATTAACTGTAATCACCAATGCTGTATGTAAGATTTCCTTAATTTACTCATCCTCTATAATTTAAAGTTTGTACTCTCTGACCAGTGTTTCCCTACTTCCCCCTGGCTCCAGTGCCTGACAACCACCCATCTCCTCCCTGCATCTATGAGGCTGACTTGTTTAGATTCTACATACAAGTGAACTCAAGTGGCATTTGCCTTTCTGCATCTGGCTTATTGCACTTAGCACAATGTCCTATCTTATTCACGTTATCCCAAAGGGCAGAATTTCCTTCTTAAGACTGAACAATATCCCTCTGCATGCATGTGTGCATGCGTGCATGTAGCCTAGCACTTTAATCTATTCACCTATCAACACCTAGGTTGTTGCCATGTATTAGCTATTACAAATAATGCCATAATTAACATGAGAGTACACATATCTCTTCAAAATTCTGGTTTCCTTTCCTTTGGCTATATGCCTGAAAGTGTTATTGCTAGGTCAGGTGGTAGTTCTATCTTTAATTTTGTGAGGAAATTTTTTTACTATTTTCCACAGTACTATTGGCTGTACCAATTTACATTCCCACCAGAAGTGGGAAGGATTTTATTTTCTCTACATCCTCTCCAATACTTGCTATCTTTCGTCTTTCAGGTAAAAGTCACTTCTAAGAGGTGTTGGCTGATATACCATTGGGATAATAATTAGCATTTCTCTGATAATTAGTGTTGCAGAGAAACTTTTCATGTAACTATTGGACATTTTTCTGTCTTCCTTGATCTATTCAGGATCTATTCAGATCCTTTGCACATTTTAAAATCAAGTGGTATTTATTATTTTGCTACTGAGTTGTTTGAGTTCTTTAAATATTTTAGATACTAACCCTGTATCAGATATATGGTTTAAAAGTATTTTATCCCATTCATCATGTGGAATTTATATATATATACATATATATCATACATATGTTATATACGTCCCATATTGATCTTTTTACTTTTCTTTCCCCTCCCCCTTCACATCTCCCCACATCTCCCTAATCACTTCCCATTTCTACATAGTTTATCTTTCTGTTTCCCATTGCCCATCTTTTATTTTGTTCCTAAATTATTTATACTTTAGGTTTCATATGTAAGAGAAACCATGCACTATTTACCTTCTGTGTCTTATTTATTTACTTAGCATTATGATCTCAAGATGCATCCATTTTCCTACAAATGACTAAAATTTGTCCTTCTTTATGGATGGGTAGTATTCCTTTGTTTATCTATACCATATATTCTTTATCCATCCATATACTGCTGGGCAGCTAGCCTGCTTCCAAGATTTAGCTATTATAAGTTATGCTGCTTTAAATATGGGTATGCATATATCACTGTGCTATGATGTCTTTAACATTTTTGAGGAGATGCCCAATAAAGGTATGGCTGGGTCAAATAGAATTTTTATTTTTAGTTTTCTGAGGAATCGCTATACCAATTTCCATTGTGGTTGCACTAACTTATATTCCCACCAATAATGTAGAAGGATTCCTTTTTCCCCACAACCTTGCCAACATTTGTTACTTTTTTGAGTTGCTGGTGATAGCCATTCTTTCAAGAGTAAGATAGAAACTCTGTGTTGTTTTACATTTCTCTAGTGACCAAGGATCCTGAGTGCCTTTTCCTCTAACCATTGGGCATTTGCATTTTTTCTTTTGAGTAATGTCTATTCATTTCCGCGGTCCAGCTTTTTGATTGGGTCTTTTACTTGTGGGGGGAGAGTCTACATTTTTTAATCCTTTGTGTATTCTAGATAACAGTCAAGGAGTAGCTGGCAAAAGTTTTTTCAACAAAATTTGACCTTCTGTACAATATTTACTGCACACATGTGAGTCTCAACAAAGAGAGAAAGTAGTTTCAACAAATAGGGAAAGTAGTTCAGTTGAAAAAGAATAGTCTTTTCAACAAATGATGTTGGAATAGTTAGGTATCTATATGCCAAAAGAGAACATCAATTCATAATTAATACTGTGTATAATATTAAAAATACAGAAAATAATTTTTGTGATTAGAGTTGGGCAAAGATTTCTTAGCGAAAACACTCAAATTAATGAACAATTGGACATCATTGAAATTAAGAATTTTCTCTTCACAAGTCACTATAAGACAAACTACAGTTTGGGAAAAACATCTGTGAATCTCATATCTTAAAGAACAATTGATCCATAGTATATGAAGGACTCTCTAAAATTCAATAATAACAAGAAAGAATGGGCAAAAGTTTTGAGAAGATATTTAACAGAAACAAATGGCAAGTAAGTATATGACAATGCGTTTCATATAATAAGTCATTAGAGAAATCCACATTAAAACCACAACGGGGTACCATTGCTTTCCTAATAGGATAGGTAAACTTAGCAGGCTGTTCTTACCAAGTATTGGTGAGAAGATAAAGAAACTGAAACTTTCACATATTGTGGTTTGAAATGTAAAATGGCACAACTTTGGAAAACATTTCGACAATTTCTTAAAGATATAAATACATGCCTAACATATCATCTATCCATTCTACACTGAGGTAGTTACTCTAGAGACATAAAGCACATTTTCACACAAAAACTTGTACATAAATGCTCATAGCAACATTATTTGTAATAGCCAAAACCTAGATACAACCAAAATTCACACTAACAGGTGAAATGTATAAATAAATTGTGGTATAGCAACTAGGAAAAGCATGAACTATCAGTGCATGCCAAAATATGAGTGAATCTTAAAATAATTATATATAGCATATATATCAGTGTAGGTAGATAAAACAGTGTATGCTATATGATTCCATTTATACAAATTATAGGAAATGCAAATTAATGAATCATAACTGAAAAAGTGCTTGACTTAGAGGGATGAGAGGTGGGGTAAAGTAGGATGAAAGGAAGGCTATAAAGGGACACAAGAAGACTTCTAGAACTAATTGATAAGTTTCTTTTATCTTGATCACACTGGTGAAATACATCAAAACTAATCAAACTTTACATTTCAGGTCTATGTAGCTGGCTACATGTCAATTATAACTTCATAAATTGTTCAGAAAAATGCAAATGTAGAAAATCTGTTAATTTATCTTTTTTTATGTGACTCACTGCTTTTTAAAAATCTTTCAGTGACGAGACTGAGGGAGGCGGATCGTCACAAGTTCGAGGCCAGCCTGGCCTACACAGTGAGTTCATGGCCAAACTGACCTATGCCAGGAGACCCTGCCTCAAAAAAAATCTATAAATGGAGTAGAATTTTGGAATAAACAGTAACCATCATATAAATTAAAAACTTATGGAGAAAAGGAAGAAAGGAAAAAAATATATGTATGTAGGTATACATATATAACTGTATGTATGTATATGTATGCAAGATAGATAACCACACTACTAATCTCTGTTAGTTCATCAAAAAGAACAGTTTGTGCTGTCATTATTTGATTGTTTGATCATTTTTGTGCCTAGATCTTATAACTTGAACAACTATTTGTAAGATAACAATATGCAATATATTTACTAGTGTTAATTCCTATTTTTTAAAAAATTCTGTATCATTTCTTTGCTTTTTTTCTGTTTTGCTTTTTAAAATTAAAAAAGATGTGAAATGCTCACTCAAAAAAAATTAGACACTGATTTCCAGAGAAACTGGCTATACTCCAGTTGCATGTACAGTGTTGTATAATCCCACTGACTGAATGAATGATAGTTTGTTGGGCAAAGGATCTGGGTGATGTGCTATTCTTCAGACCAGTGCTCCTCAAAATTTAATATGCACATGAATTTCTCTAGAGCTGTACTATTTAAAATTAAAATTAAAACTAAATTAAACTACATAGTTCTCTTGTTGCAGGGAATCCAACCCAGAGTTTCACTCGGCAAGTGCTGTACCACTGAGCTAAACCCTCAGCCTGCAAAAAGTTAGCTTTCAAATCATACTGATATTCAATAGCCATGTGAGGCTAGTGGCTGCTGTAGCAAACGGTGCAGAGAAGAACATTTTCATTGTTGCATTAAGTACTATTGGACTCTGGTTCTCTGCAGATTTTCTTTTTAAGTATGTGGTTCATGGACTAACATCAGTGTTACTTGGTTGCTTGGTAGAAATGTGTTCTGTTCCAAGGGATTTCTAAGCACATTAAACTTTGAGAAGCTCTAGTCCAGACAACCTGGAGGTATAGTAGAGAAAAAGGGGATTTGGGATTGCATTTAGTGGTGTTGGAATGAGGGGTCTTTCTTTGAGCTGCCAATATAGACTTAGGTAAAACAAAAGGATACTTACGACCCACAAGACAGGGTTAGAACTCTGTGGAGCAGGTACAGAACATGAAAAACTAAGGTTTAGTACTGTATCACCTAGCCAAGGTCAGGAGCAAGAAACAGAATGCACCACAATTCCATTGTCACAGGTAGGAGTGGGGCAGATCTGCGCCCCAGAGCAGAAGTAGGGACAGTTGTCAGTTTGCTGAAATACCTAGATGATCCTGGTTCTGACTTTTTCGTTTGATCACAGAATTCACAAATCTCAAGGCCGAAAGACCCCTTAGCTGTAATCTTTACCACATTTCACTCAGTAAGTACAGATACCTTAAGAATTCCACAAGTTGCTTTTGGCCTACAATCATTGAGGGTTTAATATGGGTTGGGCAATGTGCTAGATGATAGGACTTCAAACATGCCAGAAGTCTGACTCGAAACTGCACAGATGTATATCCCTAAGACTAGAATGTTGTGGATAAATAGCAAATGTCCAGTCTTCACACTCCTACCCTTACTTCATCTCCTAATTCTGAAAAAAAGGGTCAGTTTTCATTTTCTGTTTGTTGAGTCTCAATCATACATTCACAATGCCTCAGGTTTGAGTGTCTGATCTGCTGGAGTTCCTTGTTACCACGCTATGTTATTAAACACTATTTTCCCCTGGAACTGGTTTTGGCCAGCCTTGTTTCTTATTCTACCCTTCCAACCACCACCACTTCCTCCAGTCAACCCTGAAGATGGGCTAGTATTCTTAAAATTTAAAATCATTTTCCTATGCTACTTTGACTAATACAATTTCTAGTTCTTTTTCACAGTTGCTCCAGTCCTGTTGGGGTAACATTTCTGGGTGATGTGTGTGGTTGTCTCTATTTAATGTGCTTTGCACATTTTCTTGGCATTTGTTTCTGCTTCCTAATCATTAGTAAAGATCTTAAATAAAACCAGATTGGGCTCTGCTCTCAGGGAAAGCATCCTCAGGCCCCCATTCCCTTCACTTGGTTGTTTCTGGGTTCTTATATCATTATCCTTTACTTATGACCTCCCAGCCTGTTGTTGAATCCATGTGACCATGTTCTCTTCCAAGGCGATTTGAGCTGGCTTTTGAATAGAAGTGGCGTGGCAAGCTGAACAAAGTCCTTTACCCAAGTTCCAAATCCCTTACTAAAGACCTGGCTTCATTCTGTTTTTCTCATCTACTGAGTTTCTTGAACTCACTTCTTTCCATAAATCCTTTGTGACTTTATCCTTTCCAGATGTTGATGGATTTTCACTGTTAGCATCTGTTTTATTACTGTGACTATCCAACTTACTGGCCAGTGGTTTCCACAATTAGCTTTCTTTTGCTTTGCTTATTGAACATTAAAACCATTAGCACCATATTAATGACATTTTTTCACACTCTGCCCTTGATTTTCAACTCCCTTTTTAATTCTCTTATGATTTTTAATTTTTTTTTTTGTACTTTGCCCCAGGATGGTGATGTTCAAGTCACCACCTTATTGGTGTCAGACTTAAGCATGAAAGGAGATCAAACTTGACCTGAGTTTGGAACCTTTTTTGCTTCAATTCACATTTCCAGTTCACAGCCCAAGTTTTTGTTGTGTGAATTTTTTTTAAACCTTACTCAGATAAAAAGAGAAGGAATCACTATAACAGGATATTAATCTGGAAGACACTTATCTAGTCACTTAGATATCTAGAACACAGAAGAAAACAAAAGAAAAACAGCCCCAAAATAAAAAAAATAAAAAATAGAAATAATCAAAAAGCAAATAAAAGCCATAGAGAAGACAGAAAAGATATTATAAGTTCTAATCATTTTGGAGGGGCAACATTGAGGATTCAATCCAGGTCCTCACATATGCTAAGCAAATGCTCTACCACTGAGGTATAGATACAGTTGTTTTTATTTCATTCTGAATCAGAGTCTCACTAAATTACTCCATCTGTCCTCAAATTTCCAAATGTCCTGCCTCAGCCTCCTGAGTAGCTGGGATTATGGCCACGCATCACCACCAGGGGCTATGAAGTCCAATCTTGAATGACACCAATTTTCCATACTATCTCAGTTACTGGGTGTTTATCCAATAGTTTTCCAGTATCATTAATGGAAAGAAAGATGAGAGTTCCACAGTTTTAGACATTGTCTCTAGTAGGATAATGATAACCAAGTAATTACTTTGGCACCCTATGAGGCCTGTCTAACACAAAGACCTAAGATTAGAAGGTTTAGCACTGTATGATTTTGAGACAGGGAGTAGTAAGTCTGATAAAAATTAGAAAGTCATTTAGCTTAATCCACTTTATTAAAAGTATAGCCAACATAGTTGGTGGAATTATTTTAAACTTCTGAAATTCTTTGCTACCCATCCATACTTAATCCTAATTTCACCTAACATCATTTAACTTTCAACTCACATCAGAACAAGAGGAACAAATCAGAAATGGGGCAGTAGTTGCTAGTAGCAGTCACTGATAACCATGAAGAGTGGTTGCTGCTATCAAAGACATAGTGAGAAGTTAATTTTCTCTCAACTCCTAACCTCTCAGCTATCTCTCATAGATATAACCACTACAACTAATCTCAAAACATTAGCCAGATCAATCAGGAAAAATAAAGAAATAAAAGAGATTCAAATAGGAAAGAAAGAAGTCAAATTATCATTATTTGAAGACAACATGATTCTCTATTAATAAGACCCAAAAAATTCCACCCAAAACTCCTAGAATTAATAACCAAATTCAGTAATGTAACAGTATACAAAATCAACACACAATACTCAATAGCATTTCTATACACTAGAAAGAAATAAAAACAATACCGGTCACAATAGTACTAAGAAAAAATTAAATGCTTAGGAATTAACCTAAACAGCCAGGGATTTAGCTCAGCGGCATAAGTGCCTGCCTGGCAAGTATGAAGTTGTGAGTTCAATCCCCGTAAAAAAAAAAAAAAAAAAGGAATTAACCTAAACAAAGAAACAAAAGATCTCTGCTATGAAAATTATATTACTATATGATGGGAAAATTTTGCCAGCTATTCCTTGGACAGTGGCCTAACATTTAGAATATATAAAGATCTAAAAAATTAGAACCCCCAAAATAAAAGGCCCTATCAAAAAATAGGCAACTGAAATGAATAGACACTTCTCAGAAGAAGCACAAATGACCAATAAATACATGAAAAGTGTTTCTACATTTCTGGCAATTACAGAAAGGCAAATTAAAACAACACTGAGATTCCATTCATCTTACTCCAAAAAGAAAGGCTGTCATCAAGAAATCAAATAATAACAAATATAGTGAGGCTATAGGCAAAAGAACCCATCTGCTTTGTTATTGGGATGCAAACTAGTACAACTACTATGGAAATCTGTATGGAAAGTTCTCAAAAACCTAAAAACAGAAATCCCATTTGACCCAGCTATTCACCTTCTAGCTATTTTCCCAAAAGAGTTAAAGGCATTATATTACAGTGATATGTGCTTACTCACATTCATAGCAGAATAATTTATAACAGATAAATATTGAAAGTGGCCTATATCTCCATCAATGGATGAATGGATGAAGAAAATGTGATTTTTATACACAGTGGAGTACTGTTATCCCCAAAAGAAAGATAAACTTGAGACAGTTGTAGGTAAACTGATGCACTTTGAGACCATACCATTAAAATGAGATAGATCAGATACATATGCTTAAATAGTGCATAGTTTCCTTTACATGAGAAGCTTCAAAAGTATATAAATAAAGAGAAAAATAAAAACTAGATTACAGGAGGTAGGGAGATCTTTTATAAGTGGACAGGAGAACAAGAGATGGTGGGAGGGTGGAGGAGGGGAGAAAAAAAGATACCGAAAAAAGAATTTAAAAAGTGGAAATGGGAAGGTACCAAGATTTGGAAGGCACAAGGATGGGTAGGAAGGGAAGGGGCTGAAAAAAGAACCATTAATATGTGCTATGTCTATGTAACTACTCTGCATGATAAATGCAATAGTTATGTGTGACAAACATGTACTAATAAAAAATAAATACATTTTAAAAAACCAAAATTCTTTCTTATCCAAGCATATTCTCCTTTCATAGCCATCTTTCTTTACATCTTAATCATTTTCATCCCCGAATCTATACTTCAAAATAAAAACATTTCATACCTTCTGATATCTTTCCTATCAGAACAGAACCAATTTTCCTTCCGTATCATACCTTCTCAACAGAAGAACAACCTGCTCATGGTAACATGATTTGCAACATGCTTATATTCATTAAGGTGAGAGAAAAACTAATTAGCTTGCAAGAAAAGCTAACTGCCTCCCCTACCCTGACTCCGGCAAGTCTGCTGTTGGTGACAAATGGCTTTATGCTAGCCTACTATGCCTAAACTATGCATACAGGAATAACTCCTTGTTTTATGAAACTGTCCCTGTTTCTGTGGTAATTCTAGAAGGAATATTCCTAGAATGTTCTTAGCATACGAAGCCATCTGGTCACTCTAACTGGGGTTTTCCCACAGACGTCTCATTTTCCTGAAACAGAGAATCCCTAAAACAGAATCCCGAGCCAGGTGAAGAACAAATGCCAAAAGGTGAACTTTCCTGGAAATAGGTTTGCTTTTTCTGAAATAGTCCCTTCCAAGTTTTCCTGGGAGTAGGAATGACATGAGAGCATGTGTTTGATATTTCCCTCTGGCAGAGATGCACAAGAGCTCTTTGTACAAGATGGATTTCATTAATGAGGGAGACAGGAAAAGTATTCTGTTGTACGCTGGAAGGGAGATTTTATAGGTTTTGGGGTTCTTTATTCTTTTACACTTGGTCTACAATTGCCAATCCCCAGAACAGACGGCACAAAAGAAGTTTTGTCTTTTAGATAATGAAAGGAATTTTGTTTGTGTATTAGATACTTTTGTCATTGCTGAGACATTATACCCAACACCTAAATGTAACAGAGTAAAGATGTATTTGGCTCATAGTTTGTGGAGGTTTCAGTCCATAATAGGCTGACTCCAAGGCAAGGCAGCATGGCAGACAGGGATTATAGAGGAGAAACAGATCACGGTGGGCAGAAGGTAGTAAAGTAAGCAAGCAAGGGGGAAGATAAGCCTCTTTCTGTCAATTATATTGTATCCAGGCTACTGGGATTAGGGTGGCACCAAAAGCGGTGGACTGATTTAGTAATCACCCACCTTTAATCCTAGCACCCTTATTCTTAGCCTTGCACCATGAATCAGTCACACACTCTAGATTCAGCCACCTTTGAAAAAGTACCACTTATGAATATATGAGGCTTTGGGGAGACAGCTAAACACAAGTCATAGCAGTTTGTTTGGTTTTCTTTCCCCTGACATCATAGGTTTGTAAACCTCCAGAATAGAGCTCCGTGGTTCCTAGTTTAAATCTCTCCTCTGTGCAGAAATCCCAGGATCTCAAACATACTACAATATTTTAAGACTCTTGAGGACTCAGTTAATGTTGTGTTCCCAGTGCCTGGTTTATGGTAGCTGTCCTGTGACTAAATGTTGAATGAAGATAGTCTAGTCTCTCAGGATGGCTTCAGGGATTAAGAATTCAGTCTCTTCCAGTATAGTATTTTCTATATTTTTACACAGTCTTCTTTATAATGAACATATTTTGAAACTGATCTCTTTCATTTTTATTCAAATTCCTTACGGTTTTGTGGAAAGGAGGAGGTCAAATGCTATCAAATGGAGGAAAATAACATGATTCAGTAGGCCTTCCTGTTATACAGAAGCAGAAATGAAAATAAAAAAAGCATAAAACTTGTGGTCCAGATTGGGGTGGGGAGTGAAGGAAAGTACTGTTGCATGTTTTTTAATAAATTTTCAGTTTATACAACAAAGCTTGCTGTGATTTTGTTTGTGATGGTATTAAATCTTACAGATCAGTTCACATATTGAGTCTTCTAATCCGTAAGCATAGCATTTCTCTCTTCATTCACTTAACTTTTTAATTTTACTCAACAATGTTTATCCTTTAAGCATACAAATCTGCACTTTTGTCGGATTTATTTCTGAGTACTGCATATTTTTATGCCATTTTAAAATTGTTTTATTTAAATTTCTTTTATTTATATATGGAAATAAAATTTTAAAATAAATTAATGTCTGTATGTTGTAAACTTACTAACCTCACTTAGATTCCTTAAGATTTTATGCATGGATGAGCATGTGATTTGGGAATAAAAAGTTTTGTAGTTTTCTTTCCAACTTCATACTTTCTAATTCTTTCTCTTCTTCCATACAATTGTGTATAAATTTTGTTTCTACAGTGTTGAAGTGGACATTCTTACCTTTCTCCTGATCTCAGGGAAGAAGCATTGTTTCATGCACTATTAAGTATACTATTTTGTTGTAGGTTTTTGTAGATATCCCTTATGAGAATGAGAAAAATCTCCTTCTGTTTCTAGTTCGCTAGAGTTTTCATCAAAGGTAAACCTTACATTCTTTCAAATGCAACCTCTGAATCTGTTGAGATAGCCATATGGATTTGTGTTGGTTTATTAACATAGTACATTGCACTGACTCATTTTCAAATGGTATACCAACCCTGGAATACTTGGATAAACTCTGTATAGTCATGTGATACATTAGTTTAACATGCTGTTGATAAAATTTTAAGTACTTTCCATGTGTGTTCATGAGGGACATTGGTTTGTGGTTTTCTTAGAATGGTTTTTGCTAGTTTTCTTTTAGGGTACTGCTAGTCTCATGATATACTTTAGGAAACAGTCCTTTTTCTTCTACTTTATGCAACAGTCTGCATAGAACAGGTATTATTTCCTCCTTAATTGCTTGGTAGAATTCACATAAAGTCATCTCAGTCTGTAGTAGATGTGTGTGCACATGTGCGTGTGTGTGTCTTCTGGCTGCTTTTAATATTTCTTTTTAGCTTTTGGTCTGCAGAAGATTATGCATGGATTTATCTTACTTTATCCACTCAAAATTTAAGTGAGCTTTTTCATATCTGGTGATGATGATTTTGGGAGATTTTAAGTTATTATCTCTTCAAGTATTTCTTTTGCCTCCTTATTGCTCCCTGTGTCAAAAACTTGCCCTCTTTTTTTCTCTAAGACTGCAACTACATTTTATTTTAGTGTACGTGCAGCTGAAGTGAGCACTGCAGTTACATTTTAAAATATCATTTGATATTATCTTACTAGTATCAGAAAGTTTTATTTTTTCTTTCTTCCTTAACTCTGATGTTTGACCTATATTTGATTTCACTAAACCCGTTTCCTGCTTTTCTCAGTCCATCATTAATCCTAGTGAATAAATTATTCATTTCAGATATATTTTTAAGTTCAACACTTTCATTTATTTTTTTCTTTTGGTTTCTAGTTATGTGATACAATTTACTACTTGTCCATCCATTCTGTATATATCTTTCTCTACATTATAAATACAAAACTATTTTAATGTCCATGTCTGATAATTCCAAGATCCAACTCATTTGTGAATTTGCTTTATTAAAATTTGTTTGGATGCATAATACATCTTCCTGCTTCTTTGCCTGGTCAGTAAGTTTTTATTATGTACTAGAAAATACGTGTATTAGAAGATGTATATATATGAAGATATAAATATTAAAAGATACTACATTATATACTAGAAGAGATATATACAAATATATATTAATATATATATATATATTAGAGACAGAAGTATATAATATTTATCTGCCAAAAATGTCTTGCTCTTTCCTCTTTTAGACAGGTAGTATACAGAGCTTAACTTTTCTGTCTAATCAGAATTGATCTGGGTTAGGGCCAGGTTGCCATTGTATTCATTTCAGTGTCTCTAGTTTTAATATGAGGTCTTTGTGATGTAAGCACTACAAAACTATGAAATATTTCTTGTCTTTTCACTCCTATGCCATCTTCATCACTGCCCACTCAAGAAAAGTCTGATGAAGAAAAATTAGTGTGTTTCAAGACCTAGCCTTGTGTTTGGGGTTCCTTCAGATTCCGATCTGCCATGCCAGCTCATGTGTACTGTCAAGAGGTGACTTTGTCCTTGACCCAGTCATATTTCTTTAACCATGGTAACCCACTGTTTGGCCCACCTGTGCCCCATGTTCGTCTAAGAAAACCTCATTTTTCTCTGAAATTGTACAGTTAGGCTGTTCTGCATCTATAGCTCATGAATGACTTTAAATAAAAGCATCACATTTTTATTTACCTGACATTTTCTCTAGTTATGATGGGAGTGATATAATGATCTTCATCCCTAAAAAGTGTAAAAGTTGGCTCTTGCATTTTTAAAATTTCCTTACATATAGTGTATCCTTTATCCCAACCCCTCCCTTCTAATCTCTTCCTTCACTTGAGCCTATTTTGTCTTTGGTTTTCTGGCTTCTATTTCCTATGAGCCACATACTTTTGTATCTTTTGGAGGCATTGTAAGGTTTTTTCCTTAGAAAAATAATCTTTCTCTGACTCTTCAGGATTAAGTTCAATTTTTCATTATGGCACAGAAACTTTAAAAGGTAACACATTTTATTTCCTCACTGTCTGCTTCATAGTTGGCAGCTTCCCTCTTTCAAATTTATACCTGCAGTGAGGTTGATTCAATTTTCACTACTTATGTTATTCATCTAAATGAGGTCTGCAGAACTAAAAACTTTTCCAGGTCCCATTCTCTTAGTTTAGGTCTAACTAAGGCATCAGACACAGTTTGCACTGGAAAACCTTTACAGAATCCACAGCTCATTTCACAGATATTTTTTAGTTATTGAATTTGCCAAGTGACAATCCAGCAATTGTGCCTTGCTTTTTACTTACTGCTGTGTTGAACGGCAGGAGTAGGTTGAAATTTTTTGTGTGGTCTGGAAAAATGAAGAGCGATTTCATGATACTGTAATGCGAGCATGGTGATTGTTATGGTTTGTCCCTAGATTTCCCCACAAAGCCCCTTGTGGTCATAGGTGGGGCTTTTTCAGAGGTGGCTGGATCTAGAGTGTGTGATGCTGGAATTGATTCATGGTGCAATGCTAGGCTCAAGCGTACTAGGACTAATGGTATGAGTGCTAACCTCTCTAAGTAGTCTGGATAAAACAAACGGGACAGAAAGACATGCTTAAGGTGACTTGTAGTTTCTGCTGCCATTGTCTGCAATGAACTGTTTCTCTTCTGTGATGCCCCTCTGCCATGTGTCACTGCTTTGGAGCCAGTCAATTTTGAACTGAAACCTCTATGAACTGTAAGCCAAATAAACCATTCTTTCCTTTACTTGTGGGTGTCAGGAATTTTTTCTCAGCAATGAAAAAAGTAACTAAGACAATAATGGAGTTTATGATGTGTCTCTGCTAAACTTCTATGGGAATATGACCATGAAGAAATAATGCAAAAACAATAATTATGCATGGTCAAAAATGAAAATAAATGAACCATAGATAAGAATAGATAGAATGTCTAGGAAATTTTCTTTTAGCTGAATTAATGATAGAGATGAGGAAGAAAAATAAGACCTGAAGAAGATAGGAAAGATTCACCTTTGATACATACAGTCATTTACTGCATAATTACATTCCATTGGTGATGGACCATGTTCGCAATCATGAACCCATAAGACTATAATAAAGCTGAAAAACTACTGTCTAGTATTTTTACTGTACTTTTTCTATAACTAGATGTGTTTAACTTGATACACAAATACTTTCCATTGTGTTACAGTTGCCTACAGTATTTGGTAGAATAGCATGCTGTTCACGTTTCTAGCCTAGGAACCATAGGTGATACTATATGACCTATGTACAGTAGCAGTCACCTAGGTTTGTGTGATACACTCTATGATATTCACACAGACACAATTGTCTATTGATATATTTTTCAGAATATATCCCTGTCAGCTGGTACATGACTGTGTACCTAACTCACCTTCTTTCATGTTACTAGATCAAAATCACTCTTACAAACACTATTGACCATTCAAATTAAATTCATGGGGCACTTTAAAATCCTTGTTTCATTATTCTCTTACCTTATTATTTTATTAGCTATCCAGTCCCTTTATTCCATTCTAATGATTTATTTATGGTCCTCATCAGCCCTCTTTAAACAGTGACAACTATTTTTCAAATGGTTTATTTGCCTGAAAGTATTTCCTCTTGTAAGTTATCATTCTTACAACTATCAAAGTACATTTTTAAATGCTTTATGTTCTTAAAGTTTCATCAAATAAAGTACACAGTCTTTGTACAACTTACAAGGCCATTCATTATCTAGCTTCTGCTTTCCTCTTCTTTGCTATTACTCCCCTGTCCTATGTTTCAAACTAGTCCTGAACCCTAACCATCCTGGGTAACGAACAACTCTTAATTATGCTATGCTAATTAACCCTATTGATGCTTTGCATAAAAAGGGTAAGTTCTACCTACTTCTCTTTTGACTGGAGAATTCTTCCAAAATTCTTACACTGATCTTATTGATTGTATATGATCTTCATGCTCCTTCCCCTGCATCTGCCTAAAACTCTGATCTTATTTCCTATTTTAAGTTAATTTTTATTAATTTTTTAATTGACATAGTATTTGTACATATTTGTGAGGTACAATGTGATGCTTTGATTCCTGTATATATGATGTAGTGATCAATTCAGGAGAATTAGCATATTCATCACAATAAATTTTTATCATTCTTTATGGTGAGTACATTCAAATTCCTCTCATCTAACTCCTTTGAGATGCATAATACAATATTGTTAATGTATCATGCTCTGCCATATAATACATAGAATTTATACCACTTATAAAGCAATAACATTGTATGTGCTGCCATTTTCTCCCCCATCTACTTCTTCCTATTCTCTAAAGGCTCTGGTAACCATTAACTGTTAACTTGCACAAGATCAATTTTTTTAGAGTCCACTTGTGAATGAGACCAGGCAGTGTTTGTCTTTCTGTGCTGGACTTCTGTTACTTACCATAATGTCTCTCAGGTCCATCCATGTTGTCACAATTGGCAAAGCTCCATGCTTTGTTATGAATGAGCTGTATGCCGTGGTATATATATCCTACTCTTTCTGTATCCAGTCATCCACCGATGCACATTTGGGTAGACTCTGTATGCTGGCTATTGTGACCAGCACTACAATGAATATGGGACAGTCTCTTCGGCATGTTGATATCATTTCCTTTGGATATATACCCAGTAGTGCAATTACTGGATCAGATAATAGTTCTACTTTTAGTTTTTTAGGAACTTCTATAATGCATGCCATAGTGGCTGTACTAATTTATAGTCCTATCAACAATGTGTAAGAGTTTGTCTTTCAAATGATGTCTTGTGCGCTGGGTGAATGATTTGGGGATGACAATGTGCAATGTATGTACCATTGTTACCCCCGACTGATGTACTTTAAAATTTTGTTGTAAGTCCTTCTCCTTCTCCTTCTTCTTCTTCTTCTTCCCCTCCTCCTCCTCCTCCTCCTC